>PVIR01037856.1:0-14891 GCA_004026965.1 Petromus typicus
ATAAAAGAAGTTGTACATTTATCCTATACACTGTCAGCAACAAAAGCCCAATTATTGTATGCAACATGATGGATGAATTTCACAAATTAAATTTTAAAAAGGTACATAAAAGAGCATGTACTATAAAATTTTGTTGTTTAATCTACAGCATAAAAAGAAAGATTAATATATAGTGTCAGATATCAGGCTGGTAGATTTCCTTGGGGGAAATGTAGAAGTTCAAAGAAGTATAATGGACTTTCTGGGATGTTAATGTTCTGTTCTGTCATCTAGGTGGCTGATGCACAAGTGCATTCACTTTATATAAATTCTAAGAATGTTTGATATACTACTACATTATACATTGATAAAGATTACAAAATTATAATAGCTGCTGTGATGGAGAACTTCTTTCATCTGACTACCAACATTAGAAATAGAAATGATAACTAATAATGGTATTTTAGACCATTTGGTTCCTGTGAATTTGAAAGTGTGAATATTAGTAAACAATCCATTCAAGGTCTAGTTTTAGTGAGGCCTCAGGCCATTCTAAGTATTTTAGCCTCAACTGTTGAATAAGCTACAGATATTTGACTGTGACGTTATTTTAAGCCAATTTGGAAAAGTACATATTTATTGGACTCCTGGTAGTAGAGTTTTATATTATAGGGTAAATAAGAATGGAATAAAATCTAAGAGATTTAAGGCTGATTTTTCATGCCTTTATATATCACCCCAAATTCAGTGCCTGGCCTAATTTTCAAAGACTAGTTGAGTTCCACGCTTTCCAGTAGAGATCTTAGTGACAAGTAGGATGGGTGCCAAGCCCTTTTTTTATTCACTATTGAATGGCTACGAGTTTCAGAGACTGTACCTATTTTAGACTTAACAGCTTAAGGTCAGGCCTCTTAAAATGAGGAGCCAGCATTTAAAAACTGGCTCTCAAGAATGAGACCTGACTCCTTTCACCCCTGACTCTGAGCAAGAGAGAATTTCAATTCTAATGTCTGGGGTGAACTCCAAGAACTGGAGCGGCTTTGACAAGGGTCTAGGACCTCAGTTAATCAGTTCAGCAGATCTCATGTCAGCTGTGAGAACTCTCCACGTTCCTCCTATCCAGTAGGAGAAACACAGCTCACTGGAAGAGCAAAGACAAAGTAATGGGATAAACAAACTTTGTCCCAGGAGTCAGAGATGTCTTTACTACACACATTGATTCTCTTGTGTTATGTTTTTCTTGCTTTACTACACATTATATTGTAATGGATGATTTATTAGGCTCCCTTTATCTTCATCTCTTATATGCTTTTCTATGGCAGAGTCTGGTCTAAATCTGGTTCTTATGGACAAGTAATGGAAATGTTTGGGAGTACAGGGAGGGAGATAGTTCTTGAAGACTGGAAACCAAGATGAAGGACTTTGACAATCACTGCTCTATAAACTGTGAACTATCTTGTGTTATGGAGACCGAGTTTGCCCTGAGAGTCCAGATATCACCAAGCTTGATTCTGCTGCTTTCTACAAGAACAGAGCTTCTGGAGGTAGGAAGCTCCTACCTCCTACCTGTTCTCCTAGGAGCAGAACAACTGTCATGCCATAGTCTTTAGAAATGGAGAACAGGTGTGGAAATCAACACCTAGGCAGAGTCACACATTCTCAAATGGATGAGTGGACAAGTGCTACATTTTATTGCAACCCCTGTCCCTGACACCTTCAGAAAGAGAAGCATTATGGCACAGTGGCAAAAATGGAGACTTTGGGACCTTACACACTTACATCCTGAACAATTTTAGTAATCTTGGTTTTATAATTTAATTTTTCTAGCCTTTATTCATTTGTCTATAGATAGAATGAATAACAGCTATCTACTAGTATTGTAGTGTTAGAAAACAGCTTTGTAAATTGTTCAGGAAATGCTTTGGCACTTAAAGTGTAGTGAAAGCTGATTATAGCTTGGCACATTATTTATTTAAAGCAATATAGCTTCTCACAAATGTACCATTTAAAACTCAGAACTAATCCACTTTGCTCATAGTTATCTTCTTCTCTTTGAAGACTTCCTTAATTCTACAGATATTTTTCTAGTACATTCCATGCTTTAGGTGCTTATTAGTACCTGGGAGTTTAGCACAGAACAAATCAGAAGAGGTTGTACCTATGGTGGATTTCATCTATCAGTGGAGAAGAGGTAGAGTGAAAAAGTAAGCAAATAAATTTGTTGCAGATTGTGATAAAGAAAGCAAAACAAGGCTATCAGTAATGCTGCTTGACTGAGTAATGAGGGATGGGGAATGATGTGATAACTGGAGTAGAGAGGATACTTGGAAGTCTATTGAGTGAGCGGGTAGCACGCTGGTAACCCAAGCGGTTACACTTGGAATGACATTTTCTCTTCATGAAGTTATTGTTTGTACTGGGCCTCCCACAACAGGTTGCAAAGACTTGAGGGTCACTCTCTCAGACACTCATTTCTCCTTTGATCAGTTGAGCAGGAGACAAGCCAAACAACAAGGCTGTTGCCATCCAATGGCAGGTTTTAGTTTGAAAACAATACTACCTATTAAAATAACTAGATAAAAGATAAACACAAAACAAGAAGAAACAGATTTTGTCTATCATTAATATGTATCATGATCATCAGCATAATCAATCCTATTCATACCCTTCAATGTTTCCAAAAATTTAGTATTTTGTTTCCTAGAATTCCATTCCCCATATGTTTCCTAGTCAGATACAGTTAAGAGAGGCATGCAAGTGATGCTTGGCAGTAGAAGAGAAACAGAAGCCAGTATTTTCCAAGCAGGTGGTGGTTCAGGTCAATAGCTTCCCAGAGCAACTAAGGGCTCCCAAGTAGCCTAGATAATGGGCAGTGGTTTGTTTTATCACCTGTGGGCTCTTGTGAAAATCAATCACTTCGATCTCGAAAGCAGATGGGACTGCGGCTGTGATGTGTGTGCAATTACTTCATGGTTTCTTGAAAGTGGTCTCCTGACCATTTCCTCACTTCCTCTGCCTTAGCCCTCATGTCAGTTTGTAATTCCTGTATTAAAAAAATCCAACTAATAATATATCTAGAGTGGCTTTTATTTTTCTGTTTAAATATAGACTAAATACCATTCTTCATTTCTTCATTAGTTAAAATAATGCATTAGAAAAGGAGATACTTTCTTGACAAATAGCTATCACTTACTGAAGACTTTTGACATTCTAAGCATTGAACTGATGCATATTTCATTTTTAAAACTGAGATCTTTGTGTATTTACATGTAGTTATAAGAAACAGTACAAAGGAATTTCACGTACCAATTACCTAACTTCTGTTCATAGTAACAAAACATTTTGTACACTACCTCCGATAGGGTATTATTGCAATATTGTGATCTTATTCAGATATCCCTGGTTATATTCATGTGCATGTATTTAATTTGTTGCATATGTTGTAAACTGTGTATCCACCACCATAGTCATGTTACCTATTTCATCATCAATGACTCTATATCTACTTCTAAGGTTCAATCTGTAGAGTATATCTTAATTTCCCAGATAAAAATCTAACACTTAGATAAGCTTTAGCCACCAGTCAAGGACTTTTCAGTTAATAAATAGCACAACCAAATCTGGATCTAACTTTACTAAGGTCAAAGCTAGTGGCCCAACCAGTAGTGGAGTGGAGCTCCTAAAATTCCCAGTGTCTCACTGACCATTGCCAAGTGTTCAAGAGGAAAGTCAGAGAGGAATTGTTGAATGTGAGGAACAAACGATGGGTGCAGTATGTCTTCCCATGATTAGCATTCTCTCTTTTCATTGGATAAGGATCCTCCTCTAAGGCCTCCCTATTAAATTCCTTCTTTCAACATTCTATGATATTAACAAAACTTAAAAATACGTGTACACTGAACAGTCTTCTCTCAGAACTCCTAAACTCATTCTGTCTGTAACTATAACAATTTCCTAGGAAGGAGCTTTTGTTTGAATCTTTGTGACATATTAGTTATTTCTTCTGACTTTCCACCAGGACAGCCACTCTGACATGGAATTGTCAGGCACTTTGTGGAATTCATTTCTTACTCAAAATGATATAACTATTGATGAGTCAGCAGTTTTTAAAGTCATGCAGGCAGCAAACATATGTCTTTCTTAGAAGCTGCATTGGAAGATAATAGAAAAAATGCTGATAATGTAGGCCTTGGGTTGGATGACACTATCCAGTGAAGGAAGAAGCTTCATAAATCTCAGCAATATTGCCAGTTCCCAGCTACTGAGAGTCATAGGGTCTAGGAGAGCACAAATACTGTAATTGAAATTCACTGATAATCTAAAAACTTCATTTTGTCCAATTGGTTCAGTGCCCTCCTGGGCCAAACTTTTGACAGGACTGGATAGCAAGTACTCAGTGTGAGTGATCTGTGTTTCATTTTCCCCTTCCCTCCTTGGCACAGCCTAGCAGTGGAGGTGCTCAGCACGGGGACAAGAAAAAAACTGGAAGCAGAGGCTGTCGCTCAGAAGATGGGACAGCAAATACAGAGCCCCAGTTCTGACTTTGGATGGTGTCTCCCTGTAAAGTTCTTAACACAGAGTATCAGAGTTACACTGTAGTACTGGAAGACAAATATGTTTGTCATCCACATTCAATTTTTATGCCATTTTTAGATTGACATCTTCCTAGTCTACGCCTCATGAACGAATATTTTAACCTCTTATTACTATGATGTGACTAACACAATTGAACTATTTATTTCATTTTAAATTACAAGCTAAAATTTGTTAAATATAACTCCTTAAAATGTTTTTAAAAAATTGAAACCTGGTGTCACAGTCTGTTTCGTGCTACCATAATATAATATCTTAGGTTAGGTCATTGATAAAGAGCAGAAATCTATTTTCCCATACTTCTCAATCTAGACATCGAGAAGCTAAGGTCAAGGCACTAGCACTTACCAGGACCTTCTTGTTAATTCCTCTGGAAAGAAGGAATGGTAGATCTTAAAAATATTTAAAATTAACAAACAAAGAAAAGATTTTTTGAGAAAGAAAAATAAGCAAAAAGGGTCCCAGCCTCTCCTTTCTATCTGGAGCCCACATGATCTAAAAACATCTCATCAGGGTCTACTTTTCAATACTATTGCCTTGAACACTAAATTTCCAGTATATGGATTTTGTAGAACAGTTTGGAATCTCTTAAATTTTAACATATCAAGATCTCCTAAAAGTAGATGTGGCTTCTGGAATTATCTGTATAGGAACTAGACAATCATAAAATGATATCAGAGTAAGGTATACAGTTATCTTTATAAAAGACAGAGGATGCCCATTAAATCTTTGCTATGATATGTACACTGTCTCAACTTTTATCAATTTTACATCAGTGACTAAGATTCCCTATTGCCCTACTCTAATCAGGTATTCCTGACCTTGCTTTTGACTAGGTCTGACTTCTGCATTTCTAGTTTGCCTCTGCATTGTCTTGTCTTTGTAGTAAGAATCATTGGCATCTCATCTAGGTTCTCCCAAGTTATGCCTGATCTCCTGACCTACCTTCAGGAATACTCTCACTGGGCTGGTTTCACCAGAATAACCTGGTAGAACTAATGTTTCCTCCTGGTACATTTCTACTCACTGATCCCCATTTTAGTTCTTGGCTATCCATTTCCACTTGACCATACTTTGTGTGGAGTTGTGCCCAGTCCCTCTGGCTTACTGCATCAACCTATTACAGTAATCTTTACTCTTATTGTCATGGCCATCCTTGAATAATGTCTTCATTACCATCTTCAACTGATATCATGAAATATTTTTTTCCTTAACATCATCTAGCCATAACTGTGATCTTAATATGATCATTCCTTGGTCAATAAATTAGGGATAAAATAAAAAGATTGAAATTGAGAAATGTAAGGTTCAAGGAAGACTCTAAAAACACAAATATAGCTTGATTTATATAATTTATTGGCAGGATAAATAAGTAGTTCAACATTAAGATTGGAGTGACAGATAACTAGAGAAACTGAAGAGTTCATATTGCAACCTAATATTTCAAAGAATGTTAAAGGGATGTTTGTTGCCTTTGATAGGTCATCTACTATCTCTCAACATCAGAAAGATAGGGATGGTAATATTTATATTTTGATGTTGCTATAATTTAAGAACAAAAATATCTATTATATCAGTCAGGAGTGGCCACTTTACAGCATGAGAACAAATAATTCTCAAATCTCAGCAGCTTAAAACAAAGATTTATTTCTTGCTTATGTGCCAACTGTAAGTTTGTGGGGATTTCTCCTCCATGTCATTATTGTTCCTACTCTGGGAATCCAGACACAGAGTAGCCACCAGCTATGGTTGGAGGTGAGAAACTCTCCATGGCTTCACATCGTCAAGTAGTACTTTGTAGAGCAGTGAAGCACATCACTCCACTCCTACCTTACCCAGCACCAAGAGTGTCAGAACCTGCAAAAAGCCCTCCTGTGCCACAAGTACAGGGAGTAGCAGCTAGTTCAAGTGCAGAGATTGAGACATTCAACCAACGCTTGGTTATCTACCATACCATGTATATGATGCAATGAGCTTTCAGTGGACTGAAAATTGTTTGTGTTTTGATATACCTGTCAGAGGCTGAGAGGCATCTTGCTATTTCTCTCCTCCTCCAATATATTATTTTCTTCTTTTAGTAATTGATAACTCAAATTTTAGCTACACATATAGTTTCCTGGCAAAAAGACACTATTTTCAAGTTATGGATATGCCAATGGCTGTTAGGACATATGAAAAGTATGACACATAAATAGTTGTCCTTTCAAGAAGAGTCACATTCTTCTCTGTTTTTTTTTTTTTTTCTTTTCTTGTGGTAGTAATACAAATCTGGTGGCTAGAACTGCAGGAGCCACTGTATCACATTAAGTATCTTTGAAACAGCATCCGCAAGTGGCAGAAGTCAAAATAGTTACCACCGTAATCTTAGAAAATGTGCTTTCAAACTTTAACTTGAGAAATTAACTTCTATGTTATTTAAATCATGGATACTTTGGACTGCACTGCTTCTTTGGCTTTTCATTGACAAGAACTGGACAGTGTTTAGCAAATCACCTACAGGAACAACATTTAAAAAATAGTTAGATGCAAACAATACAATATACAGATCTAGAATTGCTCAAGCACTAAAAACACTTAGATGTAGATGGGTCTGTAGTTTCAATGATCAGTAGCAGATGAAGACTTTTTCCATCTTTCTAGCTCTGATCATCAGCAAGTTGAGTTTGGTCACTGTGTTCTTGCAAGAAGACCAATGCAAGTTAGCTGTCCCTAAGAGTATTCAAGGCAGAAAGAAAATGCAGGCTCCTCACCCTTTGTTTTTCAGAACAGATTCAATAACTTCTACTGAAGTTTATCATTACTCTCTCTATCCACTCACTGACAATGTTTTAATGTAGAACCAGCTACAAGCTTGCCTCTGAACCAATCACTAACAATGGGGACTAGAACTGCTCTATATGGATTAGGATAACATAGACCATCTCCTGAGGTGTCCCTTTCCCCAGCATGTTGCTTCTGAAATAAAACCAGGCTTCCACGAAGAAGGTGGTGAATTTTGTGCATCTGCAGATAAAAGTACCAACTTGATTTTTCCCTTCTTTTTACACTTATCAAGTCACATCATCCCACATTTATACATATATGGAAATGCCACACGATAGGTCAGAGAGAAAGGATGCCTTACCTTTCTGCCTCTCATCCATCATTCAACCTTATTCCCAAACAGCAAGCACTGACTGCATTGTTTTTGGAACAAATCCTATAAGGCCACTGATCTTACTAAGGCGCGGCCGTTACTTGGGTGGGGTGTGTGCTCACCTTCCTGCTTTACAAAGCTCCCCGCTCTTGAGGGAGCTTCTTGCAGTGGCACATCTCATAGCACTCTCTCTGCTCTCAACAGAGGACTTCCTCCTGTTCTCTACAAGTCGTCTCATCCCCACCTTAGAGATGCCCTTGCTCTCCAGGATGTTTTATCAGTCTGGCTCTCTCTTGTCCATTTAGCTCTCACTTCCCAGTGTACCTCGCTGGGGAGACTTTCCTTGACCATGTGAAGCTGTGCCTTCCACCCTGCCTCCCTATTCCTTTCCAGGGTTTGTTTCCCTCAGGTAGCCTTATTTCACACATTTATAATTTTATATTCATGTTCACTATTCTGCCTCACCTAGATTATAAGTGGAGCAAGAGCTTCAATCATGTGTTTTCTTTATCTTAATGCTTCCAGTGAATAGACCAGGACCTGGCATGTAATAGTAAGTTCTCAATAAATGAATACAATCGGGTGGTGGTGGTATCCTTGCATCATCCCTGCTTGGCTAAAGGAAATGGAAAGAAATCAATTTTCCTTTGCTTAAAAATAAGAAATAATGTTCTATTTCATCAAGAGTGGACTGACTCACATCTATACAGGGCCAGGTAAAAGGTAGTTATTTTAAAATAAAATAAAAAATATAAGCCTATTCATTCACTTAATGAAAGGCATTATTTGTCAGTACAGTAATGTGCCTGAATTTGTCTTAAATCTTAGAATATTTTTTTTTAATCTGAGATGAGTTTCTAGTTTATTCAAGATGGTTAGGCAAAAGCACTGAACCTTCCATTAACTGCTGGTCCATGACTCAGGAGAAATGAAACAAAGGAGTAAAAGCTGAATGCCACTGTCTTTTTCCAAAGAAACAAAAATAATGAAACACGTAATTTTAACTTCACCAAGTATGACACTCAGTTTCAAAGGACAGAGCTTGTTCTCAAATATCTGAACATGCTCAGCTTAGACCTCAGGAAACAGACTCATGATTCAGGATGGAGACAAAAAGAGAATTTAGAAATGATAATGATGGAGCAGCAAATGAACACAGTTCAACAGGCAAAGATAGCTGGGGCAGATCTAGAGAGAAAAACCATGCTGATTATATAATGGCAATTCCATTTGCACCTCAACAAGAAAGGCTAAAGGGAAGAACCAATGAAAATGAAACCTTTTGATATACACCTCGTGACCACTTGAGTGGTGAGTGGTTTGTGTCAACTCTGAGACAAAATGGTGGTTCTATTTTAAAATTATGCTCCAGGAAATAGATACTTGCTAAATAACACCTTTAACATTTCTCTGACACCTACTGATTATATCCATAGAAATTAAGAGTAGAAGGCAATTAAGTTTAAGATTTAATGGTGTTCTGCTGCTATTAATTTACTGGCTGACTCGATCAATGCATCACCCTGGATAGAAATCCATGCTTCCCCCATGTGCTAGAAAACTATGGTGCCCATTCAGCTAAAATTATAATAATCACGAGTTGCCAGAGAACTAAGAAATTGGTACCACACAAAGATGGGAGAGGGGGATCACAGTTGCCTATGATGACCATTGAGTCCATACAGTGTAGAGAGGATTCTGAAATGAACCTCACAAAGCTTTGCAGTTGTTTTATTTACCTCAGTACCTTGTCCATTAGAAATTCACTAAATGCCACATATACCACGCTAATAACAAAAGGCGAATTTCCTCATCCATGAGAGCTAAAATATATACGTGCCAGGGAATTTAATTTTGCCTGTCAGGCAATGAAATGGAGCATTGAGTCTTGATTTAATCTGGGAAATGCCTGGTTACTCTCAAAAGAGATTATTCCACTGTATATGAGACATTCACAAGTTAGGTAAACCCAAAGCTTAATCAGCTGACTCTGTAATAATGAGCTCTTCTCATGAAATGACTTAAGATAAAAACTTGTGGTAATCAGATATAATTATAATTAACTAGAATATCCTCCAAACTACAGAATATTTTCTGGGGTCTGTTATTACTTTACCTAACTTTCACTGCTTTGAAATGATAATTTCTAAGTGTGAGTATATATTTGTAAATACTAGCCAATATAGAAAAATACAAAGAAAAACAAAAATCTTTTCTTTGTAAACTTTCATTATTTCCTGTCATTGTAGCAAGAATTTTTCCCACAATATTCACAATCAACAGTCAAAATATATTCTATTTTATCAATACTTCACTGCCTTACAATCCATTGCAGCCAGCCACACCCTCTTTTCAAACTTAGCTATGGTTCTAAGAGGTGATGGTTGCTTTTCCTCAAAGTCATTAATGCATTCAGCATCAACAACCAAAAACACTTACAGAAAGCTGAGTGTAAACTTCAAAGAGGACCAGAATGGGGGTGGGGAAGGACACAGCCACGGCCTTGTGCTGTGACATGGGATAGTGTACATGGGATTCTAACCGTGGCTGGGAGGGGCCGGGGGACCAGGTTCTCCAGCCTTTGACCTCATGGGGATATGCCAGGAGGCTATGCACACTGTTGATTACTAGAGTTTTCATAGTTATGGTGGAGTGCATTGATCAAAGCCCCAGTCCCTCTGGAAACTGTCACCCTGTCACCTCCACTAAGCTTCAGTGATTCCAAGCAGCAGGAAGCAGGCTGGACACTGAGAGGGGAAAAGAAAAGAGTTGGAGGACTGCCAGTCCTACTTGCTAAAAATTTTGCATAGGATTTGTACGTAGGAGCAGTGTAATTGATCTGGGCTCTTGCAGAACATCCTGGCTAAGGGATTTGTACGCTTTATCATCCCTAACTCAAGCCCTGACAACAGCTACTCTTTATCTATTTATATCTTGGACTTTAAAGAGAGATTTCATTTTAAGATGTGTTCCACTTTCGGGTCGAGTTCTCTTTAAAATGTCTTTTTCTGGTGCACTGGTTCATCCTCCAACTGTGGTCCCCACACCAGCTGCAGCAGCACCTGGGAACTTTGCTGCAAATGCAAATATCTGGGGCCCAACTCAGGTCTGTGGACTGGAACCTCTGCAGAGTAGGGTTGAGGGCAACAGCCTGGATAACAAGCTACTCCAGGGTCCTCCATGGTGGTGTGGGTGAAAGTCAATTCACTGTGCTTTTGGGCTGCCCTCTGAGAAAAGGAGAAGAGGTGATTCAAATCCGGAACATGGAGATAAGTAGGTAAATGCTGTTGCAGAGACCTTGCCTCTGCACACAGTATTGAAAAACCTAAGTCACGTGCTTTTACTGGGCCAGGTGTGCACCTGCTGGCGACCACAACTAACTTTACTACTCTAAAGTCCATCTTTTCCCTGGACCAGAGTGAAGATGTTAAATGAGTCAGAATTCCTTAGGAATCAACCAGACAGATCCCAGGGAATGGGTGCTGAGAGGAATAATAAAATCTCCTGCCTCAGATACTCTGCGATAGGAAAGAAGCCCCATCGCTTCCTTCCAGAGCTGGACTTCTGAGCTTTGGAAATATTCATCTTGTCCTGTCCCTTCTTTGCAGCAATCATCCCACCTCCAAATATAAAGATAAATATTTACTATAGGGAGGAAAGACTCACAGACACACAGTAAACTGACACACACGTACACATGCACGCACACGCACGCACAGCTCATTCTCCTGTTTCTTCTGAAATGAGAAGAAGCGATTTTTTACACGCACTGGGAGACTGATTGTTAAAACAACCTTAAACTGTTTCTTTCAGAGGCGATGGCAGTTATATATTTCGTAAGACCTGGTAAAGGGCCTGAAAGTGTGTTTTCTTTGCTTTCTGCTGAATAATAAAGCTGTGGTTAATTACTCTGTGAAGCTGAACAAACTAACAGATACTGAAAGCAGAACACATGGCTAAAGATAAGGAGTGCATCCACCTTGCTCTCCAGAGCTTCAGGTATCTCTGATTACACATAAAGACTTTACTTTATCAATAGCTTTGATTTCACGGGGGACATTATTTCATGAGAATTTGACTGGGGCATCTTAAAATGAATGTTTTATGTGGGCAAATAGGGAATTAGGGAAAAAGCTGAAATGAGATTTCTTTGCATTGATCTTATCACTCATCCCAAAGATGAGATAATACTTCATATCAGTTGCAAATGCCCTCATTCAGCTCCCATAAAATGAGTATTAGTTCCATTTATTTTGTCCTCAGAACTAGGATTTAGTTATATTTACTCAATTCTCAGAACCTATATTTTGTAAAAACAAACACTCATGTTTGAGTCATTGCTTATTTGTCTTAGTGCATTAAAAGATCAAGATAAAAAATATTATGCCTTTCAAATGAGTTGGTGCATAAAAATTGTGTTTCTTTTTACCACACAAAGTCTAAACTTAGGATCGAAATATAACAAGTAGTTTTCAATAATTTCAAGTGCTCTTATTATTGTAAAGCCTGTCTATGTTTTCTTTTTAAATGGTGTTAGCGCTAATTATCTGACAGGTGAAGAAATTAGTACTTGTGTGTGCGTACTGTGGGTACCACTTAGATTCATCCTCACCCACCCGAGGAAGAGATATACATTTTTTTTTCCCATGATTAGAATGGCTCTGAGTTCCCTGGGAATTATCCTCAGCCTGGAGAGAGATTTCTTGCTCAGAGGCAACCTCCTCCCATGGTGTATCCTGCATTCAAAAACCAGCACATGTAGGGACAGAGTGGCCTGGTTTTCTTGTCAGAGAGAACAGCTCTGAAGGGCTACCCTTTGGGGTTCCTCTGAGGTTCTCCTGTGTGTGCATCTCAGCTCAACTCCTGCTTCTTCCCATCCTGGGCTCTGCGGCTCACCTGTCCCACAGATGTTGGCCCCAAGGAGTCACTCACTAAGGCTCCTGAAAATGTATCTCTTTCAGTCTGTTTCTCAGGGAATCTGTCCTAAATATTAGTGTATATAACTTGATTTGTGGTAGGTTTATCCTTTTCTATAGGAGCAGTGATGGAGTTAAAGTATTGAAAATAAAAATGTTTCTAATCATGAGATTATTACCTTTATATAGGTATTAATACATAAGACACCTGGAAATATAAGAGTAGTTCTCTCGGAATTTATTCCCTGTTGCAAGTCTTTAGAATCTCTTTGGGAAGAGCAGGGTGAATGATAGTGATAATAGTGTATTCTTAGTTGATGCTTAGGGATACCCTTTGACTTTCCTAAGCTCTTAAAAAAAATCCCAGAATAATGGACAGATAAACAATCCCTGTAAAAAGCAAGTTATCAAATAGCCATGTACTAATTCATAAAGTGTGATGTCACAGTAGAACAAGACCAGGTGATTAGAATGCTTAGTGGTCATAATCTTACCCAATAGCAATTCAAAACATGGTTTGTGTGGCAAAATAATAAAAATCACCCAAGACATTTGCTTAAAATGTAGGTTCTTGGATCTCATATGTACAGTCAAAAAAAGTTGAAAGTGTAACTACAGAAAGAGGAACAGTTGTCACTAGGGGTTGAGCAGAGGAATATTAGAAGGAGAGTAGTTAAGAGAAAAAAAACTTGCAGTGGCATAAAAGGAATAATTTCAATAGATCTGTTGTGAAGTATAGTGACTATTATATCCCTAAGAGTAAACTTCTTACAATAAAGTCATGGTGAGTTTGTAAAGTGATGCATATTTATTTAACTGTCTCACAATATACACATATCTCAAATAATATGATACACATGATAAATATATATAAATCTTGGCAATTACAAAATGGATGCCAAGAAAACTACAGATTGTTGGTTCTACTCCAGAATCTCAGCTGTTGGCCTTGGAGACACAGCACTTTAAGTAAGCATTTAGAAAATAATTATTACACAAATTATACTGAAGAGATGCAGAACAGAATGATTGCGAGGACTCAGGAAGGGGACAAAGTTCTGAAATAGCAGGTGCTAATGACCAGCAGCCATAGAACCTGAAATTGTCAATGAGAGCTCAGGTGAAGATAGATACCTAACTAGTTTAAACATAGAATCTACGTAGATCAAGACTTCCAGCTAGAAGATTGGGCTCAGAGAGGAGTTCTCTATTTATCCAGAGGTGGGAGCTGCAAAAAACAGGACATAGTGTTTCTATATAAAAAAGCAGAACCTTCAAGTTCTAGGTTCACAGTCCTGGGCAGGCTGTTTGAAATAGTTGACCCTGAGAGCTAAGATAGCAGGAAGGACATCAAGGCCACTGGTTATGGATAGACTAGTGAAATCTACGAGTCAAAAGGCTCATGATCATAGTATGGTGAAATTCAGTAGAAGCAATTGCAAGGATGCAGTGAAAGGAACAAAGTTTAAAGATGGGCAAGAACATTTGACAGATTTGATACAATATAGTGACCCTGTTCCTCAGAAACACAATGCCAGCAAAACTGGAAAAGTTGCCACTGTCTATCTGTGATACCTAAGTTGACTGAGCAGATCTCATACTTCTGAGATGCAGAATGTTCATTTAAGAACACAGGCACCCTGACTTCTATCAGTGTATGAGTTGATATGGGTGCCCTGTTGGTACAGAACATCTGTTAACCTGCTTCAATTTCTACAGGATGTGCAAGAAATTAATTCCATATTGCAGTCTTTCTTTGTCAGCCCTTATTTACTCAGATGCTCCCGAGAGTGAAGTTTGGATTTCTAGCCGAGTGTTAAGGTGAAAGGCCACGTAAGCTACTGCTTCTTTATCACTAAATAATCATGGTTAGGATTATGGGGAACATGAATGCTAAACTACAACATAAACCTGTAGCTTATTGTCATGTGCATTGTGAGATTGATGAATAATGAATAATGAATATTCAGACTGACAAATAGTTCTTTAAAAATTATCTAACACCATTTCAGCATATTGCTGTTTGTCACATTATTCCTATGCCAGATGCTTACACAAAATCTGTTGCCCGTTGCCAAATGGCCTAGCTGCACATTTTCTCATTAGATAAGATTGATATTCTGTGCAGAGAATATATCAAATATAATTAAGGACAAAGAGATTCTTATTTGCATTCTGTACCTAACAATGCCTGTTGCCTCTTCACACCTTCTTCTACTGGCAGGATCAAGGCCACTTACGGCCCCTGCTTCCCATCTTGTGACTCC
>PVIR01037857.1:0-14893 GCA_004026965.1 Petromus typicus
TATCACTGACTTTTCCCCAGGCAGTCAGCATGGATTGGTCCTTTCCTATGGCTTATGTAAAAGACCAATATACTGTTCTCTTGCCTTCAAGAGACCAGCTCATACATTTCACAAGCAAGAAAATAGTAAGTGCTAACAGGAAGAGCAAAACATTCACTTTCTTTGTGATCTATAGTCTCAGGATGGTTGCATTTAGAACTGGAGGCTGCTCAAGGTCATTACACAAGTAATCAGCAGGGAAAGCAAAGCAATTCATCTTTGGATTTCTGCTCTATCCAAGAGATGTTCTACTTGCAAAAAGTGACTAGGTATCAAATATCTATGGAAGAAAGAAGAACAATGGTAAAGTCCTCCTATCAGTCCCTTTCCAAGCACCATACGGCACAAGGTGACCTTTTTGTTCATTTGGCTTTAATATGCAAAACCTAAGCAAGCTTCCAAGAAATGAAAAGCATCACATTAGAAATATATGTAAATTTAAGGTATAACATGTAAATCACAAAGAAATCATTACTACAGGTTAATGTTCAGGAAAATAGCCTATCAAGATGTTTAAGAGGAATTAGAGACTCAATAAATAAGGAAATGCATCCTTAGCTGCATGACGTTTGTTAAAAACCAGTGTGGCTCTGGGAAGAAGTGCTGTTAAGAGGATAAACATTGTAAGAATACTGTCAAAAACTGATTCTGGATGAAGATTATCACTTGCTACAATGGTTATCGATGATATGGCATGGGCCTGGATACATTTCATCGTCTGTCTACAAACTTCTAGCTGAAAGCTCAGGGTGGAGAAATATTTTAAGCATCTCCCATAGAGGTCATCCATCCTGATTATGCAACATAATAAGGACTTGAGAAAGTTGAAGCTTTGATTCTGAAATTCCTTTAGTCAGAAAGCGTTTTATTGTGAAGAATGTCATGGCCTCCAAGGCAGACACACATGATTTCTAATTCTGTCTTTGTATCGCACTTCATTCACTTTATTTGTGATGTGGGGCAAATCACTTAAATTTTCTTAAACTTAGTTTTAATATTTCTAAAATGGAGATAATAATGCTGCCCACATATTCCTTTTTTTCCTGCAGAAATAAATGGCTTATAACACAGGAAAAGTGGTTGGAAATATATCTAGTACAGAATATGGGTACAGAGATTTCTCATTATTGTTGTGTAGGATACATAATTCATTTGAGAACCATATAACCTTAAAAGCCATACAATTCAATGGACAAGGAAGAACCTTCTCAATAAATAGTGCTCAAGCAATTTGGACATCAACAGATTCAAAAATAAAACTGAACACACACATAACACCTTATTCAAATGTTAAATAATAACCATAGGCTTAAATATCAAATATGAAAGAAACATTTCTTTTAAAATTTTCTAGAAGATCTAAGACAGCTGAGAAATCCAATTAAAAAACTGTTGAATTGGATCTCATTGAAAGTAAGATCTGTTTATCTGAAAAAGACTGTTTTGTTTTTTTTGTTTTTGTTTTTGTTTTGGGGGGGGGAGGGGACAGGGTCTTGCTTTGTGGTCCAGGCTGGCCCTGAGCTCAGCCTCAGACTCACATCACAGCAATCTTCCTGCCTCTGCCTCCCGAGTGCTGGGATTATAGGTGTGAGCCATCATGCCCAGCACTGTGGTATGTGGTACTGGCTGCTGCTGGGCGTGAGTCTCCACACCCAGTATGGTATGTGGTTACCCGTCATTGAACCCGGGCCCTTGCGCTTGCAAGCCAGGTGCTGGAACCACTGAGCTAAACCCCCAGCCCCCTGAAAAAGACCTTTAAGAGGGTGAAAATATGAAGACTGGAAGAAAATATTTACAAATCACATATGTGAGCAGGGATTTGAATCTAGAAAAGATAAATATGTACTAAAACTCAACATTAAAAATGATTAATTTGATTATAAAATGGAATAAAAAAGAACCCATGAATAGATAGATATTCCACTGAAGAAGATAAGCTATGAGAAAATAAGCACATGAAAATAGGTCCAATATTATTAGTCATTAGGGAAATACAAAATAAAACTACAATGGTATTTCAGTACACATTATTACAATGACTAAATAATAATTACTATACTAATGACACCAAATGTTGGTAAAGGAGTAGAAAAATCAGATCACTTGGACATTACTGTGAGAGCACAGGAGGACGCAGGCACTTAGGAAAGTACTCTGGCACTTCCCTTAAAAACTATGAATGGACTTACCATATGATACAGAAATTGAACAACTGAGAATTCTTATCAGAAAAATGAAAAGATTTTCCTTAAAGTGCCCCTGGCCTTTATTCACAGTAACTGAAAACTTGTATGTACTCCAATGTCTCTGAACTGATGTAGTCTAAATAAACTGTGGCATACCCAGCATTATTACTCAGCCATAAGAAGGAATGTCATGCACACAAGTTGGAATAACTTCAAAATTTTATGCTGCATGAAAAATGCCAATTTCCAAAGGTTATATACTCTATGATCCCACTTAAATTCTATTTATGAATAACACAGGTAAAGCGATGGAGAAAAGATTAATGATTGCAAGAGGCTTTGTAGGGGAGGAATGGGCATAGCTTTGGGGCTCTGATACACTAAGTGTCCTTAATGACGTTGGATGTGATAAAGCCTAGATCGACAGGCACATGATAAACACGTGTAAAGAAGTAAAGATATAAAGGGTCAAATCTGAATAGATCTGGATTATAACAATGTCAAGTCCTTGAACATGATACTGGATTTTACTTATGCATGATGTTAACCCTCAGGAAGGCTTTGGAGAGGAGAAAGGGAACACCCTAGCTTTCTCTTTGGCAAGTTCTTGTGAATCTACAATTATTTGAAGATAAAAAGTACAAATAGAGTCCTACAGCATCGGAAGAATCATGCTGACTTCCGTATTTCAATTCTGCCTGCTTTAAGCCCTGACATTATGGCCAGTTCCACAGGGAAATCTGGAGTTTGCTCTTGTGCCTGTCATGTGTGATGTTTGCGTGGTGTGATGTTTGTGCTGGTGTCAAGTACTGGTGCCAGTCCCCGCCGAGATCGAGGTGTCAGCCCAAATCCAGGGAAGATTAAGAATCCAGAAATCTGGGTGGGCTGATTTTTTTGAGCTCTTTATATATTCTAGATAGTAACCCTTTGTCTGAGGAACAGCTGGTAAAGATTTTTTCCCACATTGTTGGTTGCCTTTTTGCTCTCTTGGTGGTTTCCTTTGCTGTGCAGAAGCTTTTTAAAAGAATCAGGTTCCATTTGCTAATTTCTTCTGCCAATTCCTGTGCTATAGAGGTTTTATTCAAGAAGTCTTTCCTTAAGCCAATGTCTTCAAGAGTTTTACCTAACCTGTTTTACAGTAGGTTTAGAGTGTCTGTTTTAATATTTAGGTCTCTTATCCACTTTGATTTTAGCTTGGTACACAATGAAAGAGCTAGATATAGTTTTAGTCTTTGGCAAATTAAAGCCCAATTTTTCCAGCACCATTTGTTAAAGAGGCTATCTTTCCCCCATTGAGGATTTTTGGCTCCTTTGTCAAAGATGAGGTGACTCAGTGTATCTGGAGTAGTTTCTGGATCTTCTAATCTACTATTGATCCTCGGGTCTGTTACTTTGCCAGTACCATGCAGTTTTGATCACTGTGGCTTTACAGCATAGTTTCAGGTTCAGAGTTGTAATACCCCTCACCATGTCCCTGTTGCTTAGAACTGGTTTGGCTATTCTAGGTCTTTTGTGGTTCCAGATGAAAGTTTGAATTTTTTTCTCTAGATCTGTGAAATATGCTGTTGGGATTTCAATCGGGATTGAGTTGAATGTGTAGAGTAGTTTTGGGAGTATAGCCATTTTGACAATATTGGTTCTTCCTACCCAGGAGCAAGGTATGTCTTTCCATTTTTTGATATGATCTTCTATCTTCTTTTTCAGAGTGCTATAGTTTTTGGAGTAGAGGTCTTTCACCTCCTTTGTTAGATTGATTCCTAGATATTTTATTCTTTTGGGTGCTATTGTGAAAAAGACTGATTCCCCAATTTCTATTTCAGTGGGTCTACTGTTTGTGTATATGAAGGCTATTGATATTTTAATGTTGACCTAGTAACCAGCTACACAACTAAATTTGGTGATTAGGTCCAGCAGTTTTTTTTTTTTTTTAATCTTTATTGGTACATTAAATATACACATCATGATTGCACTCCATAATGGGGATTTGTACCAGTATAAGACACAACTTAATTCTCATTTTTTCCCATAGCCCTACCCACCCTACCACCCCCACATATACATAAAATTTGTTTCCTTACTTTTTTGTTACAATCTCAACAGGTCCAGC
This sequence comes from Petromus typicus, assembly GCA_004026965.1. Taxonomy (NCBI): domain Eukaryota; kingdom Metazoa; phylum Chordata; class Mammalia; order Rodentia; family Petromuridae; genus Petromus; species Petromus typicus. The sequence continues at coordinate 4,333 of PVIR01037857.1, forward strand.
AGTTTTTTAATTGAGTTTTTAGGATCCTTTAGATAGAGTATCATGTTATCAGCAAATAATGACAATTTAACTTCTTCTTTTCCTATCTTTATTCCTTTTATTTCTTTCTCTTGCCTAATTGCTATGGCTAATATTTCAAGAACTATATTGAACAGAAGTGGTAAGAGAGGACATCCTTGTCTTGTTCCTGATCTTAGTGTGAAAGGTTTCAATTTTTGACCATTTAGTGTGATGCTGGCTGATGGTTTCTCATAGATAGCTTTTATTAGTTTGAGATACAGACCATCTATTCCTCAGCCCACCCAAATTTAAAGACCCAATTCAAAAATGGGCATCTGAAATGAACAGATATTTTTCAGAGGAAGAAGTAAGAGCAGCTAAGAAGCATATGAAAAAATGCTCAACATCGTTAGTCATTTGAGAAATGCAGATGAAAACAACACTGAGATTTCATCTCACTCCACATAGAATGGCTGCCATTTCAGATTCATCCAATGGCAAATGTTGGCGAGGCTGTGGAGAAGAAGGAACTCTTCTCCACTGTTGGTGGGAATGTAGACTCCTACAACCCCTGTGGAGATCAGTTTGGAGATTCCTCAAAAAGCTAGGATTGGAGGTCCCATTTGACCTGGCCATCACTCTGCTAGGTATATACACACAAGAATTAAAAGACTCATATGACAGTGACATATGTGCACCCATGTTTATAGCAGCTCAGTTTGTGATTGCTACATCTTGGAAACAGCCCAAATGTGCATCAACTGGAGACTGGATAAAAAAGCTGTGATTCTTCTATAGAATGGAGTATTACTCTGCCATAAAATATGATAAGTTTGAATCACTTATACTTAAATAAACATACCTTGAGGATATCCTCATAAATAGGGCACAGATAGGTACATATCGCATCTTTTCTCTGGTATGAGAAAATAAAGATGTAAATGAGTTCTAGAATTGTATGTTATATATTGTGAAATATAAAATACTCAAAGTGAAATAGGGTGAAGGGGGAAAAATAATGAGATTATAACAAAAAAGAAAGGAACCAAATTTTATGTATATAGGGGGGTGTAGGGTGGGTAGGGCTATTGGAAAAAAATGAGAATTAAGTTGTGTCTTATACTGGTACAAATCCCCATTGTGGAGTGCAATCATGATGTGTATATGAAATTATCAATAAAGATTTAAATTTAAAACATTCCCGAAATCACATAATCCATTGAGATTAATGTTTCTTTTCCCTCCTGTGTGCTCAGGAGCTTAATTATCAACTTAAAACACTTCCCAGGAAATGGAAAATGTAAGTTATTCCTCACACCTCTTCCAAAGCATATACACACATAGCTCACATCCTAGAAGAGTCACCATATGCTAAGTGCGATGCATGCCACATCTAGCTGCAGATATGCTGTACAGTCAGAATCCAAATTACAGTTTATATAACAGTATATGCCTGTACTTAATCCTAATTGACAATGCTCAAGTCAGGCAAAAAGGACATTTTTAGTTTAAATTAAATTAAAAATTTAATTTACGATGTTAGAAAAATTACTTCAACTCTTAAAGTAGTTTTAAATACAGAAATTAAACTAGGTAGCATTGAAGGTGCCCACCATAAGTAAATAACAGCTAATTACAAAGGGTAAAAGTTAACCAGGCAAAAGTTCTAGAGACGTACTACACTTATGTACAATAAAATTTCATTAATTCAGATAGCTTTTTAAAAGAATTATTAGATAGAATCTCACTATGTAGTTCAGTCTGGCCTTGAACTCACTATGTATCCTACCCTGGTCTCAAACTTGCAGTGATCGTCCTGCCTCAGCCTCCAAGTGCTAGGATTACAGGCATGTGGCACCATGCCTGGCACTATGGCTATTTTATATACAACTGTTTTCAAGAAAAGAAGCATTTACCACTTCAGCAAATGGTTCAAAGAAGAGTCTAAAAAGATTTTTTTAATCTTTATTGGTACATTAAATATACACATCATGATTGCACTCCATAATGGGGATTTGTACCAGTATAAGACACAACTTAATTCTCATTTTTTCCCATAGCCCTACCCACCCTACCACCCCCCCCCATATACATAAAATTTGTTTCCTTACTTTTTTGTTACAATCTCAACATTGTCCCCTTAAAAAGAATTTTTAAACAGAGCAAACTTTTTGAAGCATCAGTAAGTACATTGGAAGTTCTTATATATGTACAAAAATGGAAGGAGTACTTAGAAATAAGTCTTATCTACTGTTGAGTCTTAGTGGGACTTAGAACAATGCCAACAAGCAGTACGGAAGCACAGAGTAAAGTACCCTCGGTTTCCTAGCCTCATCTTGGGCTGCAATGCTGCAGGCTGAGGCAGGCCACAGAGATCAAGACAAAACTCAGGGCTAACTGGATTAGAAAAAGTGAACATAATCAAGAGTAAAAAATCTCAGATATAACATTTTATGTATCAATGAATAGATAATTTGAAAAATGAAAATTAAGTCATATCATGTACTGGTACAAATTCTCAGTGTTGAGTCTGATCATGATGTTTATATAAAATGTACCGATAAAATCAATTTTTAAAAAAGAAAAATGGCAGAATTTTCCAGTTACAAGTTTTTAAATGTCTCTGTCATACCCCTGGCTTCCTGTTGGTCTTGCTTTTGCTTTGGCTCCAAAATAATGGAAGTTTTGGGGTTTGGGTTCTGTCGAGGATGAGTAATGACTCATTTGAACATAGGGATGTCAGAGAACCTGCCACTCCTTTCCTCTGTCTGGCCCAAAGTCAGAAAGAAAGGAGAACAGAAGAAAAGCTGGGCCCTCCCCCGAGGGGATCATAAAGAATGACACCTGGTTTGTGGGCAGTAAAGATGTGACAGGGCCCTCCTCCATGGCCTCACGTGCCTTCAAACCTCGTGAAAAGCAGCATCTGCTCAAGTGCTGAGTTTTCTGACTTTGTATTCTGTGCTTCACTCTTTTCATTAACCCATTTATACACTGAAGAAAGAAAGTCTTTAAGAGTCACAGAAAGTTGGGAAACTCAATATAATTTCTGCCATAATGTGTTGAGTCCTGAGAGCTTTAAAACCACATGACGCCCAGGGATGCAGTTCAGTGGCCTTATGCTTGCCTGGCAAGTGCAAGGTCCTGAGTTCAATCCCTGGGACTGCAAAAGAAACAAAATGATATGACATAAAACTAAATGGCACAGAAAATATTAACAGAAAGTAATTGTACTATCTCAGGGTATTTGGGAAAGTAAGCAGTGAGATGAAAACAGACTCACTTACTTTGTATTCTTTTTTTTTTTTTTTTTTTTTTTTGAGACAAGGTCTCGCTTTGTGGTTCAGACTGGCCCTGAGCTCAGCCTCAAACTCACATCACAATTCTCCTGCCTCTGCCTCCCGAGTGCTGGGATTACAGGCGTGAGCCACCACACCCGGCACTGTGGTATGTGGTACTGGTTGCTGCTGGGTGTGGGTCTCCACACCCAGTATTGTTATGTGGTTACCGGGGAATCGAACCCGGGTCCTTGCGCTTGCCAGACAGGCGCCGGAACCACTGAGCTAACTCCCCAGCCCTCACTTACTTTGTATTCTTTCTAGTAGGAAAGTGCCACAAAGTTTTATATGAAATAATCATTGATTGGTAATTCTGTGTTATTTTACAACTCTTCCTCTTCCCTTTCACCTTCAGAGAACAGACCTGAACCTCTGTGAGGATATAAACATTTTATACTCCAGTTTTTAACAAGCAAACCAGAAATATCTCATGAAGATTTATATTTTTGAGGTGTACTTTTCCTCTCAATAAAGAAAAATATGAAAACATCTAGTGTATATCTGATTTTATAGCCTCACATCTTCCTTTGGCAGAGATAAATATGACCAAAATTCAGAATTACTTAATGCTTTTTACCACTCTGAGTCCATGGATAAGGTGCCTTCTCTCCCTCTGTGACAGAACCAAGACTGATAAATGAATGGAAGCATATCTGCTGTTGCCCTTGGTGATGCAAATACCCAGGAGAATGTATATGAGCTATTTGGTGAAAGGTTTTAGCAAAGAAGGTGAAATGGATTCAGAAGGTATGTTGATCTCAAAAGGACAGAAAGAAAGCAAGAGTCTCTACAACTCTCTGCTCAACTTTGTCCTGAAATACACATAACTGTCCAGGCTCTGGGACATGCTATGTCTGAGTCACGCTGTACTGCCTGTTCATTAGCAAGATCACTCTGCAGTTCAAGGACGTGTGACTGTGACACAGATGTGGGCATGGTGCTCTGCTTTGCGCAGAAGGGATGGTAAGGAAGAGAGAAAGGCCCCTTCATCTTCTGGCACCATCATTCCACTCCTGTGTGGCTGACTAATGGGAATAGCTGGTGATCTGCCCTTGTGTCAGAGAGAGGGAAGAGGCCCCCATTCCACCAATGAGTTCATCACCTCATCATTTATAAGACTTCTGACTTGCCCTGGTGCACATTCAGGGTCTCTGTGCTTTCTTAAACTTCTTTGATTTTTGCTCTCCTAAGGGGACACTATAGGAAGGGTGGAATATTTAGGAAGAAGTTAGGAATCAGTGGCATAGCATAGGTAAGAGAATCCTATTATCTCTACTATTTCTAAAAGTAGATGAGCAAGGTCACTGACTAATCCCTCCTCAGACACAGACCTGGAAGGTCTCTTCACCTCTCTGATTCACTGGTGCCTAATTTGTAAGAACCTCCAATTTACAGAAGACTGCTGTGAGCATCACATTTCAGAATGCATGAGAAAGTGTTTCAGAGGTAAAACACTACTGATTTATAAGATGCTATTATATATTTAAAAGACAAGATCATTTCCAATGAAACCATCTGTCTTCTCATCTATAAATATGTCGATAAGGTTGTCATGGGGACATGGGGGCTGCAAATGGTTCTGACTAATTGAGGGATGCAGTAGATCAGTTGGCTGTTCACTCTAAGTGGCACAAAAGAAGCAGATGGACCTCTTCATTCCTTCTCACTAAACCTGCTAATTGTTTTGGCAACTAAGTCTCTGAGAGATTAAGAGTTAAACTAAGCATGACTTGACCTTGCCTGACTTCAGAACTGTCATGAAGCATGAACCCATCTTGAAATGTTAGTATCATCACCACGATGGTAGTTTTACTAGTGTTGTTTTGTTTGAGGTTGGAGCAGGGGTGTAGGGGGATTGAATCTGTGTAGAATTTCATGGAGTTCTCTTTGTTAATGAGTGATAAACTGGAAATGCAATATCCTCTTATCAGCATCAAGGAAAAAAGAATGGCATCTGTTTAGCACAAACTAAAAGCAGAATACAATTAAGAAATCAAAACTCAGGTACTTTGATTTTAAACACCTGAGTTCATATTCAGGACTCCTGAGTTCCAACAATGTATCAGTAAAGTTTTTGTTATCAACTCTTCAGTACTATAATAAATCTTACACTTAATTTCTTATTTATTACATTTATAAATAATATCTCAAAAATGGAAAATGAAGTAAAAGGAAGGGAGAGAAAACTAAGATTCTTTGCTGTATATTTGATTGACATAAGTATAAAAGTTAATTTTGGTTCAAGTAAGTATAAAAATACACACTTCTACATGACTCAAGTTTGTGCTTTACAAAATTACTCTCCAGTAAAAATTTAATATACAGAAGGCAATATTTAGCTAAAGTCTTTCCATCTGGCAAAATCTTCTTGGAAATTAGACTAAGTCTATGAATAAGAAAAGACTGGGATATATTTTAAAGGCTTCACCCCAAAAGAACTCTATAGAGCTTTAATTTCTATGTTTCAAATTTAAATTTTGCTCTGAAGTAAAATAATCTTAAACTATGGATTGCAATGCTCATTAATACAGAAACATCCTCTGTTAGCATAAACATCCTCTTACAAAATTAGGTAGGTATCGATTAGGATCATAGTGAAGAGAAAATTAGGCAAAAGTGAGAGAGATAGATTAATATTACAACGCCTAAAATGTCCACGTTTCTTCACAGACATTACAAAATATTTAATATTTGGCCATCATCCTGACAAAGGAAGGGAAAAAAGGATTTCACTTTTGCTGTGGTGTTTAGTTTCTACCACCTTTGGCTTAAACAGTCTCATTTAATTCCCTACCAAGTTGTCATTGTCAGAAAAATAACATCTTCAAGAATTACTTGAATTAATAAGTCTTAAAACTATTTTGCATATTCTGTATGCAGAATTAAAGCTTCACTTCTTTACAGTTCACCTGGAGGATATCTGTAAAGTGAAGGAGGGTTCCTGCTGCCAGGTCTGACATGTGAAAACACATTACCCGTCCTTCTTCAGAGAAATATTTGAATTTCCTTTACCCTGTGCATGTAAACAGTAAGGCAAATTGCTTGGTGAGATTAAAAAGGTTTGTGAAATTAGATAAGGTCTAGACCTCAGTATGAGGCAGAAAATATTCATAGGCACTGAATGCCAGCCTGGGGTCAGTGGCTGCCCCTTACATCTCTAGGTTCTAATTCAATCCAGATTCCTGGTCGTATATTTTTCTATATTTAATGACTTTGGTTTTTTTTTAAGGTTTTTTGAGACAGGGTCTTGCTTTGTGGTTCAGGCTGGCCCTGAGCTCAGCCTCAAACTCACATCACAGCAATCCTCCTGCCTCTGCCTCCCAAGTGCTGGAATGACAGGCGTGAGCCACCACACCCGGCACTGTGGTATGTGGTATGTGGCACTGGTTGGGGCTTGGCGTGAGTCTCCATGCCCAGTATGGCATGTGGTTACCGGGGATCAAACCCGGGTCCTTGCGCTTGCAAGCCAGGCGCTGGAACCACTGAGCTATTTCCCCGGCCCTTTAATGACTTATTCTAATCCTCGTGTAGTTTCGTTTTTGTGGCTGGAATATGTTGATTAATTCAACATCTTTAGATATAGTTTTATTTTTTATAGTAAGGAATATATTTTTAATTAAGCAAAAGCCTATAATGTTTTAATGCTAAAAAGAGAAAGAGAAATACCAATCCTAATTATGTGTTTATTATGTGATAATCTGCTTTTGATTTCGGTCACATCTTGCAATGTTGTGAGTTAGCTTCAAGAACAGGAGTTCATGCATATCAGTCTGGTGTCTTAGTTACTTTTCTTATCACTGAGACAAAATACCTAAAACAAAGTTAAAGGAGTTGGCTCAGAGTTTGTAGAAATTTCTGTCCATAAGTGCCTGGCTCCAAGGCTGAGCGGCATGACAGAGAGGTTATCACAAAGAAGAAACTTTCCATGATAGGCAGAAGGCAGCAAAAGTAGCAAGCAACAAGCAGCAGCTACAGTAGCCCTCTTTATTTCTCTTATATTTCTGTTGTTTGTATACCCTTAGGGCCAGTAGCACTCACATCCATCATGAGGCCACCTTAATCCCAGCATCACTCTGTTAATCAATCTCAGCATCATGTATTCAAGATCCAGCCACTTCCAAAAAGCCTCACCTATGACTGCAGAGGGATTTGTGGGGCCACTTAGACAGAAGCCATGACACTTAGTTACCCATGTGCACCCGACATATGAGGAGCACTTTAAACAAGTGATATTTTCTACACTGAGCAGTCTGTTAGCGCTACAACCTGAATATTTGTGTTCCATCAGCATTTATACATTGAATTCTTAACCCCAACATGATGGTATTAGGAACTAGGGCCTTTGGGGAGTAAATAGATCTATCACTAAAAGTAGAGCCTTCAGGAATAGAATTAGTTCCTTTCTAAAAGAGGCCTGAGAAAATTCCCTGTGCATTCCACCAAAAGAGCCACAGCACGAAGATGCCATCTCTGAAGCAGACAGCAGAGTTACTCCAGACAGAATCTGCTGTTGAACCTTGTTGTTCTTGAACCTCCCAACCTTCAGAAGTGTAGGAGACAAATTTCTGTTGTCTACAATCTACTTGGTTTATGACACATTTTTTTTTTTTTTTTTGAGATAGGTTTTCACTTTGTAGTTCAGGCTGGCCATAAGCTCAACCTTGAACTCACAACAACCCTCCTGCCTCTGCCTCCTGAGTGCTGGGATTACAGGTGTGAGCCACCATGCTTAGCACTGTGGTATGTGGTACTGATTACTAGTGGGAGTGAGTCACCACGCCCGGCATTGTTGTATGTGCTTACTGGAGGTGGAACCCGGGACCTTGCACTTGGCAAGGCAGGCACCAGGACTACTGAGCTATATCCCCAGTCCTATGACAGAATTTTTTAAACAGCCTGTATCAGACAAGACAGCTACTATCTTATAATGTTAACATGTGCAATGATATAATTCAATATTTTATTGCTTAGTGGACATAATCTAATCTTGATTAGAGCTTTAAATTCATGCCAGAAATCCCTGTTGAGGCCACAGTAATCAAGCACAACTATAGCTCCTGCTGATATCATGCCCATAATCATCCATGAAGGATGCCTGGATCTCCATCTCAGGAGAAAGTGCTACTTCTCCTAATATAACTCAGTTGGGATGTGTGAGGAAGTCATTTCAGTGAGAAAACATCTTCCTGCAGCCATGCTTACATCACTAGGCAGGGACAGTCTAATTCAAATTTACTTCTAGACTAATTAAAACTCACTGTAAAACATACATTTCTCTATGAAAAATATTAACTCATCCCTAACTGAAAGATAGTAATTAAAATATTTGGATTGTGCCAGGGATTTAGCTCAGTGGTTCTGGCATCTGCCTGTCAGGTGCAAAGTCCCTGGTACCACATATCACAGTACCTGGGTGTGATATCACTGGGTGTGGTGACTCACACTTGTAATCCCAGCACTCGGGAGGCAGAGGCAGGATGATTGCTGTGAGTTTGAGGCTACCTGGGCTACATAGTGGGTTCAGGGCCAACTTGATCTACAAAATACATACATACATACATACATACATACATACATACATACATACATATATACATAAAATATTTGGATCAACAGAGATATTTCCAACTTCATTCATTTTTTTCCCATTGTGTTCCTGATTAATACGTGTCTCTGTGGATCCATTAATAAGTGTATATTTTGTAAAAAATTAACTTGGTCACAGATTATAAAATAATGAAATGAGAGTTTAGGTGATCTTAGCCTAATTTCCTGATTTTTATGAGTATTCCATTCCCAAATGCTATCAGTGACAATGATTTAGAGGTTCGAGTGAATAAGCCATCTTGTGAAAATTTATTTTTAAGTATGATTTATTCAAAATAAACTAGAATCAAAACAAACTTTAAGTTGCTGCTTTAAACAAAGCAGATGCCAATTTCCAAACTTAGATAAGCTTAGACAATTAATAGAACTTGTCATACAAAGAACCAACTGTACTTTTACCTGCTATGAATATACTGGAAACAAAGTTATTCTCTTAACACATCCCAGTATATAAGTGTATAATCTCTAAGATGCTTTCCATTACTAATGTGATGAGACAGGTGGGTATAGGAAGTTGTCATCCTATGTTGAGAATAAGTAATTGATTAGGAATAAAATAAAATTATTGTCTAACTAGCTGAACCCCAAATCTCTCCTGAAGTAGCCATTTCTGAGAAAGTGAAATAGCTCTCACTGTGACAGAGCACAAATTAACCTCTTTGCCTTAAAGTAAGAGGATAATGCACACTAGCCTGTGAGAAAAAGACTTTCAAAATTCCTGGCAATGTGTATGTGTGTGCATGTGTGTGGATACTCACACATACATGGATGTACAAGGTGATGAATGGGACTGGGAATGATTCAAAGGCTTGTTAAAGATAAAAAAAATTCGTCTGTGCTCAGCATTCATTCAAGACATTTACTAAGTGCAGACACCATGACAAGAAGTCACAGGAAGTTGCATGGAATAGGCTTTCAAGCTTCACTGGCTTAAATTAAAAGATACCTTTGCTCCCCTTTGCTCTGGACATGTGACTTTCAGGGACTGAGTAGTAAGGGGAACTCTGTAAGTACTTCACCTACACTTTATCTTGGGCTTTGCATGTGTGAGGTATTTTCTTCTTTTTCCCTTTTCTTCATTTATCTTTCTATGGCTCAGAATAAATGGGAGGAAAATATGGTTAATGATGACTCCATGTCAGAATGCCAAGTGGAGCTTGGTGGGCCCGGTGAAAAGTTGCAGAAAGGGAACCCAGAGCAGTGTCACTTGTGAATGAATCGGAAGCCAGTATTTTTGGAAATAGAAAAATGGTAATTGTGTGTGCACAGTATGCTGGAAGAACTAGTGCTTTTCTATACTTTGATCACACCCAGAGGTGATGAATCCTAAATACTCTCTTTTGGGTTAGTGTTGACAATTTTATTTCTGAAACGATCTTCAACGCATGAAGGTGGCACTTTTTTGGTCGCTCCCCCACTCCTCTTATATATCATCAGGAGATTTATTGTGAAAAAAATCCCCTAAATCTGTTTTCTTGGAAACCTGCCATGGCAGCAACTTCCCTTGGAGAACACTGTCGACTCCTCTTCTCACCCACGAAGTCAGTATCTAGCTCTTTTCTGTAGGAGGCCAATTCCAAATTCAGCTTCCAAACACCTGCCACTGCTGTTCTTTGATT
>PVIR01037858.1:0-14885 GCA_004026965.1 Petromus typicus
GTAGAAACATGTTCTTACTGTGTTATCATTTTAGATGATATAAAACAAGTGTGGAATTCCTGGATTTCTATAATTTACCAGAGGTAGTCAGTGTAAAGGAACTGCTAACAACACTTTCACTCAAGTTTTTAAGACTAAATTCACCACAGGCAGTTCTCTGCTTCCTCTACTCCAGCTATTTCCCTGAAGAGTTTTCACTGCAAGTTCTCTGAAGAGCTTTTGCTCCAAGCAGAGAGGACAAAGGGACAAACGAATTGCTTAAGATGGAGGACTGAAAGAATCTGCCCTTTACCTACTAGAGTTTGTGAAGCACTTATGAGAGAAAGCTGCAAGATAAAAGTTTACCTGGAAACCATTAGTTAGGATCAGATACCAGGCAATAAGAAAGAGAAATTTAAACTCTCATTCTGCAAACATCATCAAATTCCTTATACCGAATTAAAAAAAGTCATGGTCTAAAGAAAGTCAACAGATTCTTATTCGATATCTACAATAACTGCTTGGCATAAAACTCATTTCTTTCGCTTTCAATTAATATAAAGAAACACAAATTCAGAATGACATTATAAGTTAGGAAGAGGAAATACCACAAGTTCCTGATATTTCCTAAAATAAAGCACGCACACATTTCTCCTGTGAGAATAACAGTATCTGCATAAAGCACAGGCATTTTACCTGCTCATTAGCCTGTCATCTGTTCAAAAGAAATGAAACATACAGTACGCAAAATGGCTATCTTTGAAGATTTTACACTTAAGCTAATAGCTTCTCCCCTGAAATCAAAGATGAAAATGCTAACTAAATCTTTAGATGTCACTATAATTTACAAAAGGTGTATGTATGTGTTTTTATAATTCCATACTTGAATTTCATAAAATAGCAATACCATGCCACAGACTCAAGGGGACAGACAATGCCAGAGAGCGTTAAAGTGTAACAGATTTGGCATCCTTCAAGGGCCAGAGCCAAGCTAGAAAGTTCAGGGAAAGACTCCAGAACCAAGTACTGTGTCCCAAAGCAAGCCAGATGACCCCATCCACTCTCCACTCATTTATTCAGAAACAATTCCAGTCTACTCTGTGACCCAGGTGACTGGCACTGGCTGCAGATACCATGGGTCCGAGCAGACCTGCGGGCCTCTGGGAGTCTCCAGGCCACGGAAGAACTCCACCATCCTGTTGGTCTTCTACTTCTCCCAACTTTGACCTACAGCACACACCGCCGGATTCCAGCACTCTCCTGGAACCTGTCTCCTATTCCTCTGTCTCTCTAGCACATCAGGTTCCAGCTTCAAGGCTTTTGCATTTGCTGTTCCCTCTTCCTGAAACACTTCCCCCTATCTCTAAAATCGCAGGCTCCCTGCCCCTCACTCAACTCCCAGCTTGAACCTTCCTTTCCTACAGATACTTTCCTGGCCACAAAATCTAAAACAACAGCCCTCTCCCCAGCCCTCTTTTCTGCAGCAAGCGCATTTTATTATTTTCCAGGTACTTGGCACTATCTAATAGTATCTCCTTTATTGCTCCTTTGCTCCTCATCCACTTCCCCAACTCAGATGTGAATTCATGGCCAGGTCTATCTGTGTCGTGCACTGCTTTATTTTAGTCCCTAAACAGTCTGAATATTAACAGATGTTCAATAAATATTTGAAGAATATAGACACTATTGGCAATTTTACACCACAACATCAGGAAATGAACAACAAAAGGGAAACAAATATCTTAAATTTTCAGAGTGGATCAGTTTGTCTCAATAGGTTTTGTTCTATAAAAAGATCATAGCTTACAGCCCTCCAAACAAAAGAACACAATGGAAATACTAACACTCAACACCGGTTAATGTTAAACCCTATAATGAATTAGGCTAATTTCTAACATAAGCACTGCTTCTACAAGTTATTGTTTTAAAAGCACTCTAACAAGAGATCCCTATGTTTCATTTATGAAAAAGAAAAAGGCCAAATACCTTCTAAAAGATCCTTCCCCTCAAGAGCTGTTAATAACCTTCTCCCAGACCATAATTTTTATAACTATATTATTAATATTACTTAAGTATGAGACACTGGTGATCATCTAGAGATGGCTGAGACTTTGGTGCCTATCGGGAGACACCTTTTATGAAACACAACACTGTCCTTATCTTCAATTTAATCAAAAGTATGTGCAATCACTGCATGTTCAAAGATAAACTTATTTGAAATATTTTTCCTTAAAAATAATTCTTAAAATGTGTATACTTGCGCCTGTCTTTAGCTAAGTTGTTATTACAGGAGTAGAAGTACTGACCGTCACGGCCCATATTTCATAGCAACAGATTCAGAAGATCCTTATGGATCAGTATGGACTTACAGATAAAGAAACGATGCCTCCTGGGGAGGAGTGCATTCCTGGAATGTGATTTTAGGGTCAGCTTACTCTTCTACTGTCTTCGGGCTTGTGGGAGTAAATGAAATCCACTTACAAACCTCAGAAACTGATGCTATACAATAAGCTTCCAGCAAAATGTTAGAAACTATACATACACACGGGGGGGGAGCGAGAAGAGGAGGAGGAGACGAAGTTAAATAAATTACAGTTCATCTTTAATGGAGTACTTAACCGCCACTGGAGAATGAGACAGCTCTCTTAAGTCTGATAAAGACTGCCATGATTTAGCGTGGGGGAGGGGCAGCCTGGTTAAGGACAGACTTTACAGTGTATTCTCAGTTGCAGAAAGGCAAATGAACACATACAAAATGTTTAAATAAACGGTAAGCTATGTCTGCAAAGATAGACACAAGATGCCTACAACCTTGGGCTGGAGGATGGGACATGGTGTGAGGGAACTGTACTTGCTACTCTGACTCCTCTCATACTCACCGACTTTTCTCCAGTGTGAACACACAGCCTGTCCTACAAATAAACATGATACATGTGAACAATTTATACCATCACCAACATATTCATCAAGGATGATCGTTTGGAGGCAAAAGCTTTCCAAACACAAAAGATTTGCTCCATTCAACAGCACAGTCCCTGATTCTCATTTACCACAAGAGAATCCGAGCCTCACTAATGAGGCATGCATCTATGATCTCACCTATTACAAAGCAAATATGCTTCGATTCAATTCTTGGAGGGGACCTAGATGCTCAGTTCAACTTGAAAATACATCTCTTATGTGTATCGAACTTGTAATTCCCTAATGAAGCCTCCAAATGTACAGTTTCCACAGGGCTTTAAAACAAACTCAACTGAAGAAACAGCTAAGAGGACCGTCTCATGTTTTTCAAAGCACAGACTATACTTAGGTTTCTTTTCCTCTGCCAGTTTTAGACAGGGAAACCTCTGGCGTTAGTGAAACGTGATTTCAGATTAGTGGCAAAATCATCAGTGAGAGAGAGGAGCAAGCATCATTTGCACTGAAAAAAAACACTTAGGTTTTCATGTTTGGAGAGTAGGATTTAACTTTGGCACCATTTTTAGATCCTTGACTAAATGATACCAAGTCACATTAATTTGATTCCAAGCAAATAGTTTTCTTTTTTTTTCATTAAAAACATGAAACTGAAAACAAACAAATGCGAAGGCAAACTTTAAACTGAAACTTTTTGTTGAAAAACATATCTTAGAAGAACACATAAAAGAAATGCAAATAACTCATTTCCATATAAACCATTCAATAACAGTACGCATTTGGTATCCACAGCTGACTGCCCTAAACATAAACAAAAAGGAACACAAAGATACTAACTGCAAATAAAAAATCTCGTATTTTCCGTGGCTGGAGGTGGGACCCAGAATCATATTAGTGAATCCCTCGCAAGTGATGTGCTGAGTAAACTCAGCATTCCAGCTTTGTGTTTTCAGACTAACACATCAGAAACACCTTTTGGGAAAGCCTAACTTTGATCGCCAAAACTTAAATGCTGGGTGCAGTGAGTACAGGGCCTTTGGACAGAAGCTCAAAAACAGGTCAGTCAATTGCATTATAAATACGAAAAGGACAAGACACTGCTTTAATGAGGCGCTGAGGAAGAGAGGCACGAAATCGCTTGGCAAGTCACATCTTCAAAGGGAGAACATTTAAAGCTCCTTCCCATCCCCCAGGTAACCTCTGGCCTCAGCACTTAATCGAACAGAAGTTCTGTTGGGGTCGGTGCCGGCAGGGACCCAAGTGTGACCCCAGGGCCGGAGCCGCGTTCCGGGTCACTCACCCTGAGCGCCCGGGACCCAGGACCTGGCCCGCCCCCGGACCTCGCGCCGCGCCCACCGGCCTCGCACTCACCGGCCGCTCCGCGCTACCATCTCGCCATCTCGCGCCGTCGGCTCGGACGCCTCGGCCGCCGCCCCGGGGCAGCCGGAGCTCGCAGCCACCGGCTGGAGAGGCAGAGGAGAGGGCCGAGCACAAGCCGCGGGCGCCGCCGCCGTCTCGCTCCCGCAGCCCGCGTCTCGAGACGGCCTGGTGCGTTCTGCGAACCGAGGAGCCGCGCCGCGCGGGCGCCTCCGCGAGGCAACGGTCACGGCCCCCCGCTCCGGCCGCCGCCGAGTCGCTCCAGCGCCGAGTGCGGCGCGCGGGGGCGGAGCTGCACGCCGCTCGGCGGGGGGCGTTGCGCCCGGCCCCACCCCCGCCCCGCCCCCAGCCGCGCCCCGCCGCTCGCGCGCCCCGCCGCCCGCGCGCCCGCCGCCGCCCCCGGCCCTGCCGCGCGCTCCCGGCGCGGGTCCGCCAGGCCGTCGCGGGAGCCGAAGCTCCGCGGACGCGCACGGGCCTGGCGCCGAGGGTGGGGCCTGTCCCGAGCCGCCGGTGGCGCGGCCGACCTCAGAAGGTCGTGGAGCAGCCTGGGGCGCTGCAGCGGCCACAGTCAGCGGCCCTTCGGGAAGGACAGCTGCCCCCAAGGGCTGTCTGCGCGCACTGCAAATGCTGCACTGGGAGGAAGAAAACGTGGGGCCGCCGGTGTGAATGCACCGGCACTCCAGCTTCTGCGCTGGGGCCGGGGTGCGGGGACGACCGCCTAGACCGTAGATTTACGATGTACCGAAAACGCCGACAGGGCCGAGGCGCTGTCACTCAGGTCACCTTCTTTATGCCAGGTGCGGGGCTCCCTCGGGGGGCAGCGTGAAAATATCTTGGAGCCAACTAGTCTTGCCTCCAAGGCGTGGTGGACTTATTTGTGCAGAGAAAAAACGGATCCCTTAATGGGGTGAGATTTTTCCTCCACGCATTGTTCCCATTTCCGCAGTTTTACTTGGCCTCGGTGTTCTTCCAGAGCAATACATCAAATAAAATTAGCTGGAGAGCATTTGATGGCGCAGAAGCATGGTTTGAAGATGTTTACGCTCTGAGCCGGACGCGTTTGAAGGTGTTCTCCTCGGTACAATTAGTTTTGCAAAGTTCAGAAATGTGCCAGACAGAGCCCCTGGCACGCTGTGCTGTGGAGCTGTGTGGACACACCTTCAATAGGAAGCGGCGTGTTTGTTTCATCTGTGATTTATCTGATGCCTCAGCACCAAGGCCAACGTGTTTTTTAGAGACATTTGGATGAGATTTCAAGCAATTTGTAAACTGGCAAAATGGAGCTTATTTTCTAGAATAACTCTTTTTGGTTAATAATAGGATTCCAAAGTGGGCAACAAAATATCCGGAAGTACATAAGTCGATTGAAAAGTGGATTCCCTACGTGAAAATATGTTTCACACACACAAAAATAAATAATCCTACTGGTTTCCTAGTAGCCATCTCCACCCATGAGCACATTTGCAATACTAAATGTTTCCTGTTATCCCCATGTTTGGAAAACACGCTTCGGTTCCGTGTACTTCAAATAGCATTTAACTTATATAACACTATTTTTTGTGTAGCCTCAATTTTGTGTCCTTAGTGGTTTTAGAAATTTATTATTAGTATATTGGAGAATCCTGCAACTGTCCTTTCCATTGGGAACACTAGCTAGCGCCCATTTAGGCCCCATAGAAATATTTTGATTTCTTTCATATCAAAAGAAAAAACATTTAGATTTAAGAAGTGTTTAATAATAAGTGTAAATATATTAATTGTCTTTGCAGCGGTGCAAACTAAAAATATAATTTTTTAAAAAAATTTCATGTTGAAAGGGGCTCAAATGTGTGTCTAGGCCCTGAAAAGCATGAGGTACCCTTGTTGCCTAGAAGAATCCTTTCCATGGAAAAACTTCAGCCCCAGGCAGCAGGACTGCGTCGTGATTTTTCACAATTAAATGCTAGAGCCTTGTTTTATGTATATTTACCATTTTTATCCAGCACATCTGTGAAATAGGTTCTGTTCTTACACCTAAGGGCTGATGCTGGTTTTGTGGGGGCTGAAATTTAGGCAATTTGAGTAGTGCCATTAAAAAGAAAAAACAAATACGGTTCATTCCAAAATGCTCCCATACCACCCAGACCAAGAAAAAATGACAGGAGGGAAATCCACCTGGAAGGAAACTTCGGTCTTAGCTGACAGTGGCTAAAATGTTTTAGTTGGGAAAATTGTACAAAAATACAGAATCACGTGAATCTCTTGCTAAAGCTTTGGGCAGAGGCCTAGAGAAGATGCCGGGAGCTTGTGCTTTAGGAGCGACACGGAAATCCTGCCTCCAACACACATCTGTTACGCAGATAAGAAACTTAGCAAATTGCCAGTTTCTGAGGCCCCCCCCCCATGTTACCCACCAACACTGAGGAACGGGCTGGACAGTTGTACTATACATTTTCACTAGAAATAAGACTTTTTTTTTTTTCCAGCCAATGATGTATTTTGTCTTCTATGAAGCAAGGGCTTTAAAAATACATTAGCAATAGTTTTGGTTATGACCAGGCAATAACCTAGTTTGGAACATGTGATAAGATGCTGCTGTCAAGAGTAATTGTTCTTATCTGCTGTATAAAAATATAAATTAACCAGTATGGATTAGTAAAGGAATTTCAGCTGTATTTCAAGAAGCATGGATTTACAGCATTTTTGATTTACTGTGTCACAGAACAGCCTATGTTGTAAATACTATTTTATTTATTTGCTATTTACAAAATCATGAAATGTTACAAAACAAGTATTAGAGGAAGCATTTGCTTTGTTTGATGCTTATGCTTTGTAATACAGAGAGCCTGACAATAGCAGCTCTTTATAAATGTGTGTAAAACAAAGTTAAGAAATGGGGGGGAGCACATAAGTAGAAATAAAAGGATAGGTTATGTGATAAATTTAAATTGAGATTAAAGCAGCAAAATACTGAATCTTAAATAATTGCTGGCTAAGCAGAATTGCCTCTTACTTAATTGTTTTATGTTCCAGATTTTTGCTGGTCTTTTCAGCTGCTACTCTGCTCCTTGCTTTTCTTTCATTTTCTCTCTTTTGCTTTTATTGATTCTTTTTTTGTAAAAAACATAAAATTGTATGTAAATCATAATATTGACTCCAATATAAAAGCAAAATAAGCAAAATTATGACACATATGTTATATCATGTTACATACCTGATATAAAACACATGTTTAGAAGTCTTTATATATATAGTAATATAAACATAACATCAAACTCAAAAGTATATTTTGTTAAACAAAATATGGAGTATTTACACAAACAGTTCAAATCAAAGCTAGTGGGAAAATCCAACAATTAAAAAACAACTTAAAATTTTTATTTTTAGAGGCTTCCAATTTTAAAAATAAAATAAAAACTATATAACTACTAACCCAACTTGAAAGTAAAAACTCTCTTTCAATTCACCTAGTTTAATTAAAAGACATTATGTCTGAGGCTGAAAGACAGAGGATTACAAAAAAATATATTACGTCAACTGTATTATTTAAAGTCTATGGATACATAGTTTCGCTATTTCCGAGTAATTTACTGAAAACACAAAATACATATACTTTAGGTATCTCTGTCTGGGAGTGTATTTACTGGAAATTTTATGAAGAAATATTGACTTCAAACTTTTCTATAGCTCTCCACTACCTGAGTAATTTCTACAGGTTTTCAAAATAGGCTTATATGAATAAGGATTCTACCTAGTGTGACCTATTTCACATATTTGACAATAAGTGTGTGTATTGAATGCTTTCCCATGTTACTTACATACATGGGTTCTCCCCTGTGTGACCTTGTTTAGACCTTTGACACTGTTTCAGCTGGATTTTTCCCTGTATTTCTTCCATACACATTATTCCTCAGCAAGAGTTCTTTTAAGTCTACAAAACGCAGCAAATCTTTTCCCACCCGGCTTACACGTATAGTGTTTGTCCTCAGTGTACCTTCTTTTGTGTATTTTACAATATTTATGTGTAGTGAATGTTTTCCCACATGCTTACATACATAGAGTTTCTTTCCGGTGTGAGTTCTTCCATATATTCGGCAATGTTTTCGTGTAGCGAAGTCTTTAGCACATCGCTTGGACACATATGCTTTCTCCACAATGTGAATTCTCTCAGGTACTTTATAGTAACTCTGTGTAATGAATGCTTTCCCACATTACTTACATACATATAGTTTCTCCCCCATATGCCTTCTTCCAGGTACCTTACATAATTCCGTGAAGGGAATTCTTTCCTATGTGGCTTAGATACATAGGCTGTCTCTGCAGTGTGACTCCTTTCATGTATTTTACAATAACTCTGTGTAATGAATGCTTCCTCATATTGTTTGCATACATAGGGTTTCTCTAAAGGAAGGACTCTTTTATGTGTGTGCAAAGAATGACTATGAACTAAACTTTCACTCATTCCTTAGATGCACAGTGCTTTTCTCCAGCATATTTTCTTTCATGTATGTGAATATAGTATGAAGAAATAAGTTTTCTGACATTGTCTGCACACACAGGAATTCCTCCCACTCTAGTTTATTTTATGGATTTGAATATCTCTGGCTGTGTTGGAGGCTTTTATGCTTTTCTTACCTCTGAAATTTTTCCCTCCATGCTAAATTGTTTCCCTCAGATCAGAATAGGCTTGACCACATTGCTCACATTAATAGAGTCTCTCTCCAGTCTTGTCTTTACATGCTTTTGAAAGGACTAGAAACTGCTGCAGGCTTTTCCATATTTACCAAAATTATACTGCATCTCTTCAAATCCCAGATACTCTTTGGCTTCTTTCCTTAGGCTGCTTGAGCAATTCTTGTACTCTTTTTTAAAAAAATAATTTTTGTACTCTTCTTCAATTTGCTGGTTACCCCAGGTTTTCCCATAACTGTCACATTCATACATTTTCCCACATCACATCTCTGTAGAGCTTCTTCTGGGATGGATTCAGCAAAGCCCACTTTTTCCCAGTGACATCCATAGACACATCCTGAAGGGCCACTGCCTTTCTGTCACTGTCATTGGGTGACTTGAGGGGCTCCTGTGATCTTTTGAACGTAGCCACAGCCAGTAGAAGTTACAGAAAAAGGTGATCTTAGCAATGCACTCCTGCTGTGCACTTTGGTGCCATGGCACAGGACAAGCTTCTTTGCTTTTATGTTTTGTAAGATTTTATTTGAAGGGCCGGGAATTTAGCTCAGTGGTTCCAGTGCCTGTCTTGCAAGCGCAAGCACCCAGGTTCAATACCCGGTAATCACATACAATACTAGCCGTGTGCCCAGCAGCAATCAGTACCACATATCATAGTGCTGGGCGTGGTGGCGCATGCTTGTAATCCCAGCACTCGGGAGGCAGAGGCAGGAGGATTGCTGTGATGTGATTTTGAGGCTGAACTCAGGGGCAGCCTGAACTACAAAGTGAGAACCTGTCTCAAAAAAAAAAAAAAATTTCTTTGACATTTTTAAATATGAAATGATGTTTAAGTAAAAGAAAAATCAGTATCACACTTCTAATGAACGTTCTGACAAAGAAAGGCTTTGTTCTTTGAAAATAATAATCTGCAAATTGAGATGATGGGAGTTTCCTTAATAAGTTATCAACAACTTGCCCCTTAAACAGTTGTCTTTAGATGAATGCTGTGGTATGAATACTTTTTTTTCAATCAATGGGACAAGGAGTACCTGGATTGCTAGAAGGAATTTTAGAATGAAATAAGAATCTATAAATTTATCATAGTTATTCACTGGTGAGTAGCTGAAATGAGTAAACCATTCTTTGCTTTAAGCCTGACTGGAGATTTTTTAGATATACATAGTGATCACTCTCATCATAGAGAATATGTACCTGCACACAACATATCTTGATTCCTCTTTTTCTCTCATTCTCCTCCACTCTTCTCAGCCCCCTTTCCCCTCCTTATGAACAAAAGTTTTGTTTCTATTTTTCTTCTTTTCTCATTTTTTTCTTCTCCTTTTTACCCCCCCTCCTGTTTCCTTTTTGAAAAATTTAAATCTCAGCTGTGTTTAAACATATCTCTTGAATGACCAGCAATATTGAGCATTTTTATTCATCTGAGAAGTGTCTGTTCATTTTAGATGACCATTTTGTGTTGGGTCTTTAAGTTTGGGGAGTCTGATTTTACTGTGTTCTTTGTATGTTCTAGGTATTAGTCCTTTGTCTGAGCACCTAAATTTTTTTTCCCATTCTGGGGATTGTCTCTTCACTCTCTTGGTGATTTTCTTCCACTCTGCAAATGCTTTTTCATAAGACCAGATCACAGTTGTTGATTCTTTGTAGTATTTCTCACGTAATCTGGGAGGGTTCATGAAGTCTTTGCCCAACTCTACGTCCTCAAGGGTTCCACCTACTTTCTCTCCCAGAGGATTTAATTTCCCTGTGTTAATATTTAGATCTTTGATCCATTTTTACTTTAGTGCATGGTGAGAGACATGGTCTAGCTTTAGTCTTCGGGTGTTTGTAGCACCACTTATTAAAGTGACTGTCTTTCTTCTGTTGGGCATGTTTGGCCCCTTAGTCAAACATAAGCTGGCTAAGGGCTAGGGATTTAGCCTGGGATTGAGCTCAGTCATCTGGTATAAGGTCATGAATTCCATCTTTGCTACCTCCCCCCAAAAAAGTTAAGGAGGCTGAGTATATTTGGTGTTGTTTCTGTATCTTCTCGTCTGTTCCATTAATCCTCAGGTCTGATTTTTTTTAATTGTTGTTGTTGTTTGTTTGTTTTTCAACAGCACCATGGTGATTGTTTAATCACAGTAGCTCTGGAGTATAATTTCAAGTCAGGAATTGTGACCCTCCCTACCTTATGGCCTTTGTTGCTCAGAATTGTTTTTGTTATTCTAGATCTCTTCTCATTTCAAATGATTTTTAGGATTAATGTCTCTAGTTCTGTGAGATATGCTAGTGGCATTTTGATCAATATTGCATTAAATGTGTATAATAACTTTGAACGTATGGTCATTTTCATTATGTTGATTTTCCTAACTAGGCATCTATGACAAACCAACTGCCAACATCATACTAAATGGTTTAAAAAAAATGAAATCTTTCACTCTAAATCCAAGAACAAGACACAGATGCCACTATCGCTGCTCTTATTCAGTATAGTTCTGGAAACATTAGTCAGAGCAATTAGACAAGAAAAAGAAAAAAAGTAATAAAGGTAGGGAAACAAGAAGTTAAATTTTTATTTGCAGAGGGCATTATAATCTAGAAGACCCCCAAAACCCCACCAAAATACTTCTAGATTTAATAACCAATTTAGTAGCATAGCTGTATACAAAGTCAACACTCAAAAATTAATAACATTCCTATGCAAATAACAAACTCACTGAGAGAGAAATTAGGGAACTACACCTTTAACAATAGCATTGAAAATAACAAAATACTTAGGGCTCAACTTAACAAAGGAAAAAAGGACTTTTACACTGAAAACTACAGTACTCTGAAAAAGGAGATCAAAGAGGATAGCAGAAATGGAAAGATATCCCCTGCTCTTAGGTGGGAAGAACCAACGTAGTAGATTTATTTTAGAGTACAGTTTTGGACAGGAGTCAACATTTTATTTAGATCACTGTAGCAAGAAGACATATGAGAATAATCATTTAATTTTTTCTAGATTTGATGTTCTTTACCCAAAGTGGTTTGGAATGCTATTTATGGGGCATGAAAAATGCAGTAAACACCACAAAAGATAGTATCTGCCCAGAATTCGGTCTAGAATATGCTCTCTCAGATGAACTGATTTTAGGGATGTTATATAAAATGTTTTGGTAACTTACTATGTCTTCAGCCTGGCCCCTAATAGAACAGCAGTTTGTTTGTGTTTTGTTTATTTATAATGTGCCTTCTTCTGAAAGGGACTTAAAATGGGTTTGTACAATGAAAGACAAATATATTTCTTAATTTTGAGAAAATCGTCTGAGACAATCTATAGTATTCGAGCACCAAGCTTAGCTTCAAGCTTCCTCATAGCGGTGAAATAATGGAAATAAATGCTTTCATAGCCCTCACTGGCAAGTGGAAGGGACCAGACAGTTTCACTTAGATGTCTTTCCTTGCCCAAGCTATGAAGCATTTGTCATAAGGGTCCTTATCTGATAGAAATTTAAGAGTCTACGCTAAGAGAAGGATTTTACGTAAGTCTGACCATCTTTCTGTAGCAGATGGAGCTAATACATTTTTGTGCTGAGTAATTTTAAACTTGCTATTGTCGATAAAATTGAGATTTTGAGTTGGTTTACTTTTTTCAATACTAACCTCTGAAGTCCAATTATGGATATCATTTCAATCTTGCTTTTCCCAGTCTCCCATTTTTAAGAAGGAGCTATTAAAAATGCTCCTCTCATAAGGTTGGGGAGAGAATAAAATGAATTCATTTCTATAAAACTACTCATCACCAGATCAGTTTTCCTTTACCCTGAGCCAGGCTATATGAGTACTATATTTTATCTCCCCTCTCGGATGTGTCTTTGTTGTAAATCCCATTAGGAAGAATGCATATGTGACTGGTAAAGATTAAACAATAAATATTTGCTTTGAAATGTCATTATTTTGATTTTTACATTCACTCCCACATCCTTCAAAGCAAATGTATACACCTTTTCAGGGGAAGGGTGAGAATGAGGTGGCTGGAACATTCGGTTGTTCTTAGAGGGTAAATTCTGGGGGATTAGGAGGATCCAATGGGTATCACTGAGGTCCCTGTAGAAGAGCCTGTTCCTGTTAATTTCCTTATATTGTTTGCTCTCACCTCTTGTCCTCTATGACTTCACTTAATTGTTTGATTTGAGGAACATGGAGCTAAGGGCAGTTTCTCCCAACAAACTAACAATCAGTTAACTCCCTAGGTCCTGGAGACCTGTCACTTTTTGTTTACTTCTTATACTCCTGGGACATTAAATGACCCAAGCTTTTAAAGCTGACTCCCTGAGCCAGAAGCTTAAAGTTGGGATCTGAAAACCACTGAAAGGAAGGAGGGACGGGCCTAGGAAACTGCGGTCCTTCCCCGTCCCTTTGTCCCCTCTCTGCACCGCCCACTCAGTTTGAATGGGTTCTTATGTGACTGGAAGCTTCATGGTACACGACCACAGCTCCTCTCATCTGTAACCTCATCTCCTCACTGCCCCTGTCTTCTCTTACCTGCCACTTTCTCCGAGCACATTTCTACTCTGAGCTCAAGTTTTGTCCCATCCCAGTATTTCTTTTTGTATTTCTCCTGTATTTTCCTCCTCATTTTGTCTTATCAGACGCCATCCTCTTTCCCTCTTTCCTCATCCTCCCTCTCTTTCCTCATATTCTTTATCTGTTATTCTGAGTCATTGTGGGTGAAAGCAAAGAACTAAAATGGATGCTCCCTTATTTCCTACAAGCATCATAGACTCAGAATCCTGTGCTAATATTCTCGGTTAAATTAATGGATCCCACAAAAGGGCAATTTACTCCATTCTCAGTGGTGATATTAAACCCATTATTTAATTTACCCTACAGCTACTGCACTCAGTGCATCCGTCGCCAGAGGCATCATGTACAGATGGAGCAAGAAGCCAAAGGATTAAGGGATTGAGCTGAGGTCCAGCCAGAGGTAGTGGAGAGGCTTGAAATCAGACCCAAATTCCTTAAATCCTTGAATATATTATTCTAACTAATGCACTTAATCCACAGCCTTCAATATTCTATGACTCCAAGAAAGTGAGTTTTTATTTCCAGTTTCATACTGTGAAGAATTTTCAATGGTTACACAGTTGCCAACAAGCATGATTCAAGCTCTCTGAAACACTGGTTAGCTGAAAAGTAATGAGCGAGTTGAATAATTAATTTAAATAACAGTAATGTCCCAAGGGTTTCCTGAGGGCACTTAACCCGGCGCACCGCCTGGGCTCCTGTTGGAAAATGACAGTGGCCATCACCATGAGACTTCTGGGAAACAGGGACATTCGTGTGGCTGTTTTCCCCACTGCAATGTAAGGTAACTGAGGATACCACTCTCCAAGGGAAAGTAAGTCTGCAGCTTGGAATTTCTTTTTCACGACATGCCTAGGATACACTGGGTCTGTTTTGAGTAATTGAAGAATCTTATGCTCAGATTGCTAACAAAGATCTTGACATGTTCTAAACTTCAAGATACTATTTAAGCAAAGCTTGGGTGCACAAAGCACCGCCCCCATCCATCTTAGTGACCTGTAGTACATTAGTAAGTGTAACCATTCCTCTCTCACTCTCTCTCTCTCTCTCTCCTTCTTTCCCTGATATTTTGGGGATTGAGGCTTCACACTGAGCTACTTTCTCAGACTTTTTCTATATTTTATTTTGAGACAAAGTTTTCCCAAGTTGCTAAATTGCCTGGCTGGGCTGGAACTTTTTTTTTTTTTTTTTATGTTTTTTTGAGACAGGGTCTCGCTTTTGTGGTTCAGGCTGGCCCTGAGCTCAGCCTCAAACTCACATCACAATCCTCCTGCCTCTGCCTCCCAAGTGCTGGGATTACAGGCGTGAGCCACCATGCCCGGCACTGTGGTATGTGGTACTGGTTGCTGCTGGGTGTGGGTCTCCACACCCAGTATTGTTATGTGGTTACCGGG
>PVIR01037859.1:0-14884 GCA_004026965.1 Petromus typicus
ATCTGTGACCTATTTATTTCACTTATGAGGATATCCTCAAGGTATGTCCATTTAAGTAGAAATGATTCAAACTTATCATTTTTTATGGCAGAGTAGTACTCCATTCTGTAGAAGAACCACAGCTTTTTTATCCAGTCTCCAGTTGATGGACACTTGGGTTGTTTCCAAGATGTAGCAATCACAAACTGGGCTGCTATATGGCATAAGTGTTTTTAAAGTTAAACATCCACCTTTGTGACACCTCTTTATAGCTCATACATGAAAGTGGGAAGTTAGGCGCTGCCACCTTGACAGTGAGATAATTTCATAGATTACTTGGAGTTCTTTTTCAGAAATTGTTCTGCTTGTTGCCCTCTCAATTATTTATCTATTTACTCTTCTACATACTATATATTAGGATGATTTATGGATATTTTTATTTTCTTATATTTATGAATATGTTTTATTTTCTTCCTCAAATTATACCACCTTTGGTCCTTAAAGGATCTTCCTGTATCTCTCTGGCTTCTAAATCTGTTTGACACAACATATTGTTATGGCAGGGTAGGTAGCAAAAGATTATCATTTAGAATTTTCATTAAGTATTTTCTCACTTTCTGGCAAAAGGTGTTACAAAGTCATCTTTGTATTCTTGACCTGGGCCCAGAATCAGGATGCTGTGAGAAATCAAGATTTGGATTCTAGGGATGTCCACTGGCCTTTTATTTCTAGGCCTTCTCAGCAGACTCAAAGAGGAGATATATGCATGTGCATTAATTGGGATTGATACGTATCTATATGTACTCCTTTAAGTAACCACCTATATACCTGATATTAAGATAAAGAAGAGTTCGTGCTGCAGTCTCCAATTCTAATATGTGGGTTATTCTAGACCCCTTTGGTTTCTTAATAATACTGAAATCACAAGGACTTAGCATCACATTATAAAGGGTATTTTCTTCTCTTTTGTCTTCAGTTAACCTAACGATTTATCCAACTTATTATTCTATTCAAAGAACCACCTTTTGGTTTAATTGATCTGTTTTGTGCTGTTCTTTTAGTTTTCGAATCTCCAGTCTTGTTTTTATTATTTCTTCTCATTTTTCTGCTTGATTTAGGGATACAATGGCTCTTCTTTATAAAAGTAGAAACTTAGGTTTATAGATCCTTCTTTTTACTAAAATGTGCATTTCATGCTCTAAAATTGCTTCTGTTTTGAAAGGTTGTATTTTTATTTTTATTTAGTTAAAATATTGTTAATTTGCTTGATATTTCTTCTTTAACTCATGTGGTATTTAGAACTATGTTGTTTAATCTCAAAATATTTTGAGTTTTTTTAAATTGAAATCTTTATTGGTACATTACATATACACATCATGATTGCACTCCATAATGGGGATTTGTGCCAGTATATGACACAACTTAATTCTCATTTTTTCCCATGGCCCTACCCACCCTACCACCTCCAACACTATGTACATAAATTTTGTTTCCTTTCTTTACTGTTATAATCTCATTATTTTTCCCTCTTCACCCCATTTCACTTTGAGTATTTTCTATTTCTCAATATATAATATACATTCTAGAACTCATTTACATCTTTATTTCCTCATAGCAGAGAAAAGACACAATATTTACACATCTGTGACCTATTTATTTCACTTATGAGGTTCTCTTCAAGGTACATCCATTTAAGTAAAATGATTCAAACTTATCATTTTTTGTGACACAGTAATACTCCATTGTGTAGAAGAACCACAACTCTTTTATCCAATCTCCAGTTGATGGACATTTTGGTTGTTTCCAAGATTTAGCAATCACAAACTGAGCTGCTATAAACATGGGTGCACATATGTCACTGTGATATGAGACTTTTAATTCTTTTGTGTATATACCTAGCAGAGCGATGGCTGGGTCAAATGGGACCTCCAATCCCAGCTTTTTTATTTTTTTTATTTTTTTAGGTTTTTTGAGACAGGGTCTTGCTTTGTGGTTCAGGCTGGCCCTGAGCTCAGCCTCAAACTCACATTACAATCCTCCTGCCTCTGCCTCCCAAGTGCTGGGATTACAGGCATGAGCCACCACGCCCGGCACTGTGGTATATGGCACTGGTTGCTGCTGGGTGTGGGTCTCCACACCCAGTATTGTTATGTGGTTACCGGGGAATCGAACCCAGGTCCTTGCACTTACAAGACAGGCGCCAGAACCACTGAGCTAACTCCCCGGCCCTCCAATCCTAGCTTTTTAAGGAATCTCCAAACTGATCTCCACAGGAATTTTATGAGTCTACATTCCCACCAACAGTGGAGAAGGATTCCTTCTCCACAGCCTTGCCAACATTTGTTGCTGGCTGATTCTGAGATAGCAGCCCTTCTTTGTGGAGTGAGCTGAAATCTTAATGTTGTTTTCATTCGCATCTCTCAAAAGACTAGTGATGTTGAACATTTCTTCATATGTTTCTTAGCTGCTTTTATTTCTTCTTCTGAAAAGTGTCTGTTCATTCCAGATGACCATTTTTGGAACTAGGTCTTTGAATTTGGGTGGGCTGATTTTTTTTAGTTCTTTGTATATTCTAGATAGTAACCCTTTGTCTGAAAAATGGCTGGTAAAGATTCTTTCCCATATTGTTGGTTCCCTTTTCACTTTGCTGGTGGTTTCTTTTGCTGTGAAGAAACCTCTCAATAAGGTGAGATTCCATTTATTGAATTCTTCTACCAGTTCTTGTGCTATGGAGGATTTGTTCATGAAATCTTTCCCTAAACCAATGTCTTCAAGAGTTTTACCTAACCTGTTTTGTAGCAGGTTTAGTGTGTCTGTTTTAATATTTAGGTCCCTGATCCACTTCGATTTCATTTTGGTACACAATGAAAGAGCTAGGTCTAGCTTTAGACTTTGGCAGGTTAAAGTCCAGTTTTTCCAGCACCATTTGTGCTGGAATGAGAGTATTTGGCTCCTTGTCAAAAACGAGACAGCTTAGTGTGTTTGAAGTTGTTTCTGGATCTTCTAATCTACTCCACTGGTCCTCTGGTCTGTTGCTATGCCAGTACCAAGCGAATTTTATCACTTGTGGCTTTGTGGTATATTTTCAAGTTGGGGAACATAATACCTCCCATCATGTCCTCATTGCTTAGAACTGCTGCTTCTATTCTAGGTCTTTTGTGATTCCAGATGAATTTCTGAATTATTTTCTCTAGATCTATGAAATATGCCATTGGGAGTTCAATTGGAATTTCATTGAATCTGTATAATAGTTGTGGGAGTATAGCCATTTTGACAATATTGATTCTTCCAACTCAAGAACAAGGGATGTCTTTCCATTTTCTGGTATCTTCTTCTATCTCCTTTCTCAGAGTGCTGTAATTTTCAGAGTAGAGGTCTTTCACCTCCTTTGTTATATTGATTCCTAGATATCTCATTTTTTTGGATGCCACTGTGGAAGGGATTGATTCCCTAATTTCTTGCTCAGTCCATCTGTTGTGTATGATTGCTAAGGGGTTGTGTTTAGCAACCCTTCTCGACTGTTTGTGGGAATGTAGACTCATAACCCCGGTACTAATGATTTTTTAATTTTTTTTTTAATTAAAAAAATTTTTTTTGTTTGTTTTGTGTTTTTTTGAGACAGGGTCTCACTTTGTAGTTCAGGCTGGCCCTGAGCTTAGCCTCCAACTCACATCATAGCAATCCTCCTGCCTCTGCCTCCCGAGTGCTGGGATTACAGGCATGAGACACCATGTCCGGCACTGTGGTATGTGGTACTGGTTGCTGCTGGGCGTGAGTCTCCACGCCCAGTATTGTATGTGGTTACCAGGGATTGAACCTGGGCTGTTGCACTTGCAAGACAGTTGCTGGAAGCGCTGAGCCAAATCCCTGGCCCAAGGATAATGATTTTTGAGCATTAACCTTGCATCCAGCTGAACTACTATATTTGGCAATTAGGTCTAGCAGTCTCTTGGTTGAGTTTTTAGAATCCTCTAGATAGAGTATCATGTCATCAGCAAATAATGACAGTTTAACTTATTCATATCCCATCTTTATTTCTTTTACTTCTTTGTCTTGCCTAATTGCTATGGCTAATGTTTCCAGCACAGTATTGAACAGGAGTGGTGAAAGTGGACATCCTTGTCTTGTACCTGTTCTTAGTGGGAAAAGTTTCAGTTTTTGACCATTTAGGGTGATGCTGGCTGTTGGTTTCTCATAAATATCTTTTATTAGTTTGAGATACAGACCATCTATTCCAATTTTCTGCAGAGTATTGATCATAAATGGGTATTGGATTTTGTCAAATGCTTTTTCCACATCTATTGAGATGACCATATGATTTCTGTCCTTGAGTCTGTTAATATAGTGTGGTACGTTTATTGATTTATGTATGTTGAACCATCCCTGCATCCCTGGGATGAATCCAACTTGGTCAGGGTGTATGATCTTCTTGATGACTCTCTGCATTCTGTTTGCTAGTATCTTACTGAATATTTTTGCATTGATTTTTGTTAGGGAGATTGGCCTGTAATTCTCTTTTTGGTTGAGTCTTATCTGCTTTTGGAATCAAGGTAATGGTTGCTTCCAGAAATGAATTTGGGAGTGCTGCTTTCCTTTCAATTTCATTGAAGAGTTTGAGGAGTAGTGGTGTTAACTCTTCTCTAGAAGTTTTCAAGAATTCAGTGGTGAAGTCATCAGGCTTTTTTTTTTTGGTAAGTTTTTTTTATCTTTATTGGTACATTAAATATACACATCATGATTGCACTCCATAATGGGGATGTGTACCAGTATAAGACACAACTTAATTCTCATTTTTTCCCATAGCCCTACCCACACTACCACCACCCCATATACATAAAATTTGTTTCCTTACTTTTTTGTTACAATCTCAACATTGTCCCCTTTCACCTTATTTTACATTGAGCATTTTCTATTTCACAATATATAACATACAATGCTAGGACTCATTTACATCTTCCTTTTCTCATACCAGAGAAAAGATGTGATATGTACCTATCTGTGCCCTATTTATTTCACTTATGAGGATATCCTCAAGGTATGTCCATTGGTAAGTTTTTTATTACGTTTTCAATTTCACAGATTGATATTGAGGTGTTTAACATTTTTATATCCTCTTCATTCAACTTTGGAAGTTCATATGTATCTAGGAATTTATCCATTTCTTCTACATTTTCCATTTTATTGTAATACAAATTTTCAAAGTTTGTGTTTATTACTGTCTGTATTTCCACTGGATTAGTGGTGATTTCTCCTTTTTCATTTCTAATAGCATGGATTTGAGCCTTTTCTTTTCTTTGTTTGAGAAGGTTGGTTAAGGGTCTGTCAATTTTATTTATCCTTTCAAAAAACCAACTTTTGGATTTGTTGATTTTCCATATTGTTCTCTTATTCTCCATTGCATTAATTTCTGCTCTGATCCTTATAATTTCCTTCCTAGGATGAGTTCTCAGTTTGCCTTGCTCCTCTTTTTCTAGTAGCTTAAAGTTAAGCATCACATTATTACTTTGAGCTTGCTCTGTTTTCCTGATATAAACATTCACTGCTATGAATTTCCTTAGTAGAACTGCTTTCATTGTATCCCATAAGTTCTTGTGTGTTGTACTGGGGCTATCATTCCATTGTAGAAACATGTTTAATTTCATCTGTGACCCATTGGTCAGTCAGTAGAGTATTTTTCAATTTCCATGTCCTTGTGAAAGTCTGGGGATTTTTTTGTTGTTGTTGTTGTTCTTCTTCATCTCTAGTTTCAAGGCACTATGATCTGAGAGTACACAGGGACAACTTCAGTTCCTTTGCACTTACTTAAACCTGTTTTATGAACTAGCACATGGTCTATTTTGGAAAATGGTCCATAAGCAGCTGAGAATGTAAATTCTCACTTAGTGGGGTGAAATACTCTGTAGGCATCTATTAAGTCCAATTGTTGAAGAGTTTGGTTTCGCTCAAGCACTTCTTTTTTGATTTTCTGTTCAGTCGATCTGTCTGTTTGTGACAGTGGGGTATTGAAGTCCCCTACTATTATTGTATGGTTGCTTATCTGGCTTTTCATGTCCATTAATGTTTGTTTTATATAGCTGGGTGCACCTGAATTTGGGGCATAAATATTTAAAACAGTTATTTCTTTCTCTTGGATAGTTCCCTGTATGAGAATATAATGATCTTCTTTGTCTCTTTTAATCAGTTTTGGTTTAAATTTTGTCTGCAAATAAGATAGCTACTCCTGCTTTTTTGCAGTTTCCTGTTGCACGTGGAATTGTTTTCCATCCCTTTACTTTCAGTCTGTGGCTTTCCCTGTATACAACAAATTCAAGGATCTTGTTTTTGCTCCATTCTGCCAGTCTGTGTCTCTTAATTGGTGCACTGAGACCATTGACATTAAAAGTTATGACTAATACAGATAGACATAGGGCCACCATGTTTTCCTGTTCTAGGCTCTTTTATTCTTGGATTTTGTTCCTTTCCCATCAGTTTCTTGTTTGGCTCAATGGGATGACTCTGGTGGGTTTCATGGGTTTATAATTTTCCTTTTTTTTCTCCAACATATCCTTCAGGATATTTTGTAGTGCCAGTTTTGGATGCATGAAGTTTTTGAAATGTTCTTTGTCATGAAAGTAGTTTATTTCCCTCTCAATTTTCAGAGATAACTTTGATGGGTAAATCAGTCTGGGTTAGAAGTTGTTGTCCTTTAAGGTTTGAAACATTTCACTCCAGGCTCTTCTTGCACTGAGTGTTTGGGTTGAAAAGTCTGCTGTGATACTGATGGACTTCCCTTTGTAGGTGACTTTTTTCTTCTCTCTAGCTGCCTTCAATATTTCATTCTTTATTTTAATATTTGGAACTGGTATAATTACATGCCTAGGTGTAAGTTTTTGTATATTTCGGTCCTGTGGAGTTCTATACGCTTTGTGAATCTGGGTATCTAATTCTCTTTTTTTGCCTCTGAAGTTTTCTGCTATTATATCTGTGAACAAATTTTTTATGTCTTTTGTATTGTCTCCTACTTCCTTAGTGACTCCAATCAATCTTATGTTATTCTTCTTTGAATCATCTAGGAGTTGTTGAATAGATTTCTCATGGTCTCTTGCCATTTTCCATAAATTATATCTTTCCTATTCAATGACTGTGATCGTGTCCTCTAAACCTGAGATTCAGTCTTTCGCAGTGTTTATTCTACTGCATAAACTTTCATATTCATTTTTAATTGCCTGGGCTTCTATTTGCAGCTATTTAAGAGGTTCCATTACTTTTGCTCTTTTAGATTCTACTATATCCTTGATTTCCTTTTTAGCTTTGCTAATCAGGCCATTAACTATGTCCAGTATCTCTGTTTTCATCTCAGAAATCAGTTCTGATTTCCACTGTATTAGATCTTCTTTAGTAATCATCTCAGACAGTCCTGGTGAATGAGTTTCAAATTTCTCCATTTCCCTTCCCCCCATATTACTTTGTGATGAGAATATATGCGTTTGAGATTTTGAATGTTTCCTCATTTCGGAGCTTTCATCCCGCTGTTGCGTTTGGTTTTATAGTTTCCCTGTTGTCTGGTGATGCTGGTTGCAAGTCTCTTTCTTTCTAATATTTAGGTCCCTTGAGTTTAGCACTAAGCATTAATAGTTTCAAACATAACCCAAGAAAAGCACTAAGCTTTAACAGTATCAAACATAACTCAAGAAATGGTAAACTGGTAGTTGCTGCTCTGATCCCTCCAACCTCATAAGCCAGAACTATGATCATATGTCCAGACTTAAAATTAACCACGAATATATTTACACTATTCAGGATCACATTTTGGAAGTGAAAAAGTTACCAAGAAGTTAGGTGGCAGAGAGATAGGAGTGATGTGATAGATTAGCAATAAGATTAAAGGATGTGATGAAATATAAAAATGAAGTCTAGCAGGAGTGAACAAGGTAGAAAAAGGGGGCAGATGAAGGGAAAAAAAGGAAGGAAAAGGGAGGGAAGAAAAAGAAAGGCAGCAATATGAATAGCAAAAACAGAGCTAAATAAAGCAAACAAACAAAGATAGAAACAGAATAGGATAAGACTGAGTCCACTAACAGCCAGCTATTGGAGGCAAGGAACAGTTGATTCTTGTATGGGCTGAGACACAGAGTTTGAAGTGAATATATCACAGGGAAAAAGAGCCGTGAAGTTGCAGGCTTTCCCCTGATGTGAGTCCAGTGTCCTGTAGGTGGCGCTGGACCCAGAAACTCACCAATGCCAAGGTCCCAAGGTCTCAGAGCAGGGGCTTGCCCCCTTCAGTATGGCGGGACTTTTATTCTTGTAAATTATTGTGTATTTTCTGTCCCAGATAATGGTTTATCTTTTTGAAGGTTTCACACAAGTTGAAGATTATATTTCATTCCATATTTGGATACATTTTTTCTATCAGTACCAGTTAGATCAAGTTGAAGTTTCTTAATAGAGTTTTTCAGGTCATCATTATTCTTCTGAATTTCTGCCTCTCTTGCAGATCAGTTACTGGAAGAAGTCTGCAACCCCAACAGCGACTATTCCCCCTCTTGGTTCTATTCCAGTACACCTCACACCTTTTGAGGAGCTTCTGTTAGGTGCATTTCCACTTAGCACTGTTATACCATCTTGGAAAATAGAGCCCTTTAGCATTGTGTAACACCCACCCTTATCTCTGACAAACAACCTTGTTGTGATGTCACTTTGATGGAAAGCAATAAAGCTAACCAGCCTTCTTTTGATGAGAGACAGAATGATATATTTTTTTTCCATTACCTCCCTTTTAATTTGTTTAAATCAACATAGAAAGTGGATTTTCTGGGAGGTTAGCAGCGGGTGGCTTGGGAAATGGCGACTGTGCCACCGAATCTGTGCCGGGGTTGGAGTTTATTGGCCTCCAGGCCCACGCTGGAAGAGCGCCCAAGGACCGAGTTTAACAGTGGGTGGCTCAGGAAATGGCCACTGCAGCACCAAGTCTATGTCACTGAATCTGCGCCAGGGTTAGAGCTTACTGGCCTCCAGGCCCATGCTGGAAGAGCGCCCAGGGATGGAGGTTAGCAGCGGGTGGCTCGGGAAACGGCGACTGTGCCACTGACTCTGCGCCACGGTTGGAGCTTACTGGCCTCCAGGCCCATGCTGGAAGAGCACCCAGGGACTGAGTTTAGCAGCGGGCGGCTCAGAAAATGGTGACTGTGGCACCAAGTCTGCGTCACCGAATCTGTGCCAGGGTTACAACTTACTGGCTTCCAGGCCCACGCCAGAAGAGCATCCAGGGACTGAGGTTATCAGGTCAGAGTCTGACCTTCTCCACAGCAACTGCAGAAGCACATCCAGTCACCCTGTATTGGTTAGTAGGTGGGCCTGTTGGAACAAAAGCCCCTACCATTGCAGCTGTACAGGGCCTACACCCTACTGGCCTCCAGGCCGACTGCACAAGTGAGCCCAGAGACTCTATACTGGTGAGCAGGTGGGCCCACTGGAACCTCAGGCAGCGTCATTGTAGCAGTGCAGGAGTCAGAGCCTTCCTGCCTCTAAAGCAGATGGGAGAAGGTGTCTGACTGTATTGATTGAGTGCCTCATATAGTGTGCCAGAACTAGGGGTTTTTCTTTAGGTTCCAATACAGACAGCAAAGAACAACCCAGGAAACACTGCTATTTTAGGTTCCTAACTATTAGGAGGAAAGTGACCTGCAACAAACAGCACCAAAAAACAGGGCAGGTCAGAGATGAGGAAACACTCAAAGTCTCAGATAAAAAGATCCTCACCTCAAGGTAACAGGGGGAAGGGAAATAGAGAAGTTTGAAGTCCAGTCTCCAGGATTCTTGGAAATGGTAACCAAAGCAGATCTACTAAAATGGAAATCAGAACTGATCTCTGAGATGAAAGCAGAGATATTAGACACTGTCAACATGATGATTAATAAAGCTAAAGAGGAAATCATGGAGTTGATAGAATCCAAGATAGCAAAAGCTATGGAACCTTTTAAACACCTACAAGCAGAAGTCCAGGAAATTAAGAAAGAAAATGAAAGTTTGCGCAATAGAATGAATATGGCAGAATACTGAATTTCAGACCTAGAAGACAGAATCTCAACCAATGAACTGGAAAGGCATAATCTATGGAAAAAAGCAAGAGATAATGAAAAGTCAATCCAACACCTAGATGATTCAAAGAAGAATAACATAAGATTGATTGGAGTCACTGAGGAAGCAGGAGACAATGCTAAAGATATCAAAAAGCTATTCACAGAGATAATGGCAGAAAACTTCACAGAAAAAGGTAAAGAATTGGACATACAAATATATGGAGCATACAGAATGCCACATGCCCATGACATGAAAATACACCTAGGCATATAATCATAAAAGTCCCAGATATCCAAAAAAAGAATGAAATACTGAAAGCAGCCAGAGAAAAGAAAACAGTTACATTCCAAGGGAAGCGTGTCAGGATCACAGCAGACTTCTCAACGCAACATTCAATGCAAGAAGAGCCTGGAGTGAAGTCTTCCAAGCCCTAAAGGAAAACAACTTCCAATCCAGACTAATGCATCCTGCCAAACTATCCTTCAAAAT
This sequence comes from Petromus typicus, assembly GCA_004026965.1. Classification (NCBI taxonomy): domain Eukaryota; kingdom Metazoa; phylum Chordata; class Mammalia; order Rodentia; family Petromuridae; genus Petromus; species Petromus typicus. Next base: position 10,528 of record PVIR01037859.1, read on the forward strand.
TGATGGGGAAATAAGATACTTTCATGACAAAGAACACCTGAAAAATTTCGCAAATACGAAACCCGAGCACCAAAACATTTTAAAGAATATCTTGGAGAAAAATAAGGGAAGTTTCAAATCCATAAGACTTAACCGAGTCAACCCATGGGACCAAATAAGAAACTGACGGGGAAAGGGTAAAAGTAGAATAAAATGCCAAGAACAGAAAAACATGGAAGCACTAATTTTACCTGTATCAGTCATAACCATTAATGTCAATGGACTCAACATGACAATGAAGAGATACAGACTGGCAGAGTGGAACAAAAAGCAAGATCCTACAATCTGCTGCATACAAGAAACACATGTAATCCAGAAAGAAATCCATGGACTAAAAGTAAAGGGATGGAAAACAATAATCTATGCGACAGGAAACAGCAAGAAAACAGGAGTGGCGATTTTATTTGCAGACAGAATAGACTTCAAGCCAAAACTGATGAAGAGAGATAAAGATGGACACTATCTTTTAGTGCAGGGAAAAATCCAAGAGGCAGAAACCACAATCTTAAATATCTATGCTCCAAATTCTAATGCACCCAACTATATAAAACAAATATTAATGGACTTGAAAAACCAGATAAACTCCAATACAATAATAGTAGGGGACCTCAATACCCCACTGTAACAAAGAGACAGATCGACTGGACAAAAAGTCACTAAGGAAATCCTTGAGCTCAACCAGACTCTTCAGCAAATGGACTTAATAGGTGCCTACAGATTATTTCACTCCACAAAGTCAGAATTCTTCTCAGCTGCTCATGGATCCCTCTCCCAAATAGACCACGTGCGCTTTCATAGAACAGGTTTAAGCAAATATAAAGGGATTGAAGTTATCCCTTGTATACTGTTGGACCATAGTACCCTGAAATTGGAGCTGAATAGCAAAGGAAAGCCCAGGATCTTCACAAACACATGGAAACTGCACAACACTCTGCTGACCAACCAATGGGTCACAGAAGAAATTAGAGAAGAAATTGAGCAGTTCTTACAACTAAACAATAACCCCAGTACAACATATAGAAATTTATGGGACACAATGAAAGCAGTTCTATGAGCAAAATTCATAGCATTGAAAGCCTACATCCAGAAAACGGAGGAAGCTCAAATAAACAACTTAATGCTGAACCTCAAGCGACTAGAAAGAGAAGAGCAAAACAAACCCAAAGCTCACACTAGGCAAGAAATTATAAGGATCAGGGCAGAAATTAATGCAATAGAAACCAAGAGAACAGTTCAAAAAATCAATGAATCCAAAAGTTGGTTCTTTTAGAGGATAAATAAAACTGATAGACACTTAGCCAACCTCATTAAACAAAGGAAGGAAAAGGCTCATGTCTATGCTATTAGGATTGAGAACGGAGAAATTACTACCGACCCAGAGGAAGTCCAGAGGATAATAAACACCTACTTTGAAAATTTATACTTCAATAAAATGGAAAATGTAGAAGAAATGGATAGATTTCTAGACACATATGAATTCCCAAAGCTGAATAAAGAAGATATGGAAATGTTAAATGCCCCAACAACAATCTGTGAAACTGAATACGTAATTAAAAACTTGCCAACAGGCCAGGTTTGGAGTTTACTTGTCTCCAGGTCCATGCCGGAAGAGCGCCCAGGGACTGAGGTTAGCAGCGGGCGGCTCGGGAAGCGGTGACTGCAGTACCGAGTCTGTGTCACTGAATCTGCACCGGGTTTGGAGTGTACTTGTCTCCAGGCCCACGTCGGAAGAGTGCCCAGGGACTGAGGTTAGCAGCGGGGGGCTCGGGAAGCGGTGACTGCAGTACCGAGTCTGCGTCACTGAATCTGCGCCGGGGTTAGAGCTTACTGGCCTCCAGGCCTGCACCGGAAGAGCGCCCAGGGACTGAGGTTAGCAGATCAGAGTCTGATTTTCTCCACAGTAACTGCAGAAGCACATCCAGTCAGCTTGTATTGGTCCCAATACAGACTGCAAAGAGCAACCCAGGAAACACTGCTATTTTAAGGTTCCTAACTATTAAAAGGAAAGTAACTTGGAACAAATAGTGCCAGAAAACAGGGCAGGTCAGAGATGAGTAAACACTCCAAATCTCAGACACAAAGATCCTCTCCTCCAAGTAACACAAGGGGAAGGGAGATAGAGAAGTGTGAAGCCCAGTCTCCAGGGCCCTCGGAAATGGTAACCAAAGCAGATCTACTAAAATGGAAATCAGAACTGATCTCGCAGATGAAATCAGAGATATTGGACACTGTCAACATGATGATTAATAAAGCTAAAGAGGAAATCATGGAGCTGATAGAATCCAAGTAGCAAAAGCACTGGAACCTTTAAACACCTACAAGCAGAAGCCCAGGAAATTAAGAAAGAAAATGAAAGCTTGCGCAATAGATTGAATTTGGCAGAAGACCGAATTTCAGACCTAGAAGACAGGATCTCAACCAATGAACTGGAAAGGCATAATCTATAGAAAAAAGCAAGCAATAATGAAAAGTCAATCCAACAGCTCCTAGATGATTCAAAGAAGAATAACATAAGACTGATTGGAGTCACTGAGGAAGCAGGAGACAATGCTAAAGACATCAAAAAGCTATTCACACAGATAATGGCAGAAAACTTCACACAAAAAGGTAAAGAATTGGACATACAAATATATGAAGCATACAGAACGCCACATGCCCGTGACATGAAGAAATCAACACCTAGGCATATCATCATAACAGTCCCAGATATTCAAAAAAAAGAATTAAATACTGAAAGCAGCCAGAGAAAAGAAAACAGTTACATTGCAAGGGAAGCCCGTCAGGATCACAGTGGACTTCTCAACTCAAACACTCAATGCAAGAAGAGCCTGGAGTGAAGTCTTCCAAGCCCTAAAGGAAAACAACTTCCAACCCAGACTGATGTATCCTGCAAAATTATCCTTCAAAATTGATGGGGAAATAAGATTCTTTCATGACAAAGAACACCTGAAAAACTTCACAAATACAAAACCTGTGCTCCAAAACATTTTAAAGAATATCTTGGAGAAAAATAAGGGAAGTTACAAATCCATGAGACCTAACCGAGTCAACCCATGGGACCAAACAAGAAACTGATGGGGAAAGGGCAGAAGTACAATAACACAGCCAAGAATAGGAAAACATGGCAGTATTAAATTTACCTATATCAGTCATAACGATTAATGTCAATGGACTCAACGCACCAATTAAGAGATGCAGACTGGCAGAGTGGATCAAAAAACAAGATCCTACAATCTGCTGTATACAAGAAACACACCTAATTCAGAAAGAAACCCATGGACTAAAAGTAAAGGGATGGAAAACAATACACCATGTGACAGGAAACAGCAAGAAAGCAGGAGTGGCCATTTTATTTGCAGACAAAATAAACTTCAAGCCAAAGCTGATAAAGAGAGATAAAGATGGACACTATCTTTTAGTCCAGGGAAAAATCCAAGAGACAGAAATCATAATCTTAAATATCTATGCTCCAAATTCTAATGCACCCAACTATATAAAACAAATATCAACAGACTTAAAAAACCAGATAAACTCCAATACAATAATAGTAGGGGACCTCAATACCCCACTGTCACAAAGAGACAGATCGACTGGACAAAAAGTCACTAAGGAAATCCTTGAGCTCAACCAGACTCTTCAGCAAATGGACTTAATAGATGCCTACAGAGTATTTCACCCCACAAAGTCAGAATATACATTTTTCTCAGCTGCTCATGGATCATTCTCCAAAATAGACCATGTGGTCATTCATAGAACAGGTTTAAGCAAATATAAAGGGATTGAAGTTATCCCTTGTATACTGTTGGACCATAGTACCCTGAAATTGGAGCTGAATAGCAAAGGAAAGCCCAGGATCTTCTCAAACACATGGAAACTGAACAACATTCTGCTGACCAACCAATGGGTCATAGAAGAAATTAGAGAAGAAACTGAGCAGTTCTTACAACTAAACAATAACCCCAGTACAACATATAGAAATTTATGGGACACAATGAAAGCAGTTCTACGAGGAAAATTCATAGCACTGAAGGCCTACATCCAGAAAACGGAGGAAGCTCAAATAAACAACTTAATGCTGCATCTCAAGCAACTAGAAGAGAGGAGCAAAACAAACCCAACGCTCACACTAGGCAAGAAATTATAAGGATCAGGGCAGAAATTAATGCAATAGAAACCAAGAGAACAGTTCAAAAAATCAATGAATCCAAAAGTTGGTTCTTTGAGAGGATAAACAAAATTGATAGACACTTAGCCAACCTCATTAAAGAAAGGAAGGAAAAGGCTCATATCTATGCTATTAGGAATGAGAACGGAGAAA
>PVIR01037860.1:0-14885 GCA_004026965.1 Petromus typicus
TACACAATACTATGCCATGAATCTTTGCAACACTGAGAAAAATATTATTACTCCTATTTTAAATGCTGAATACAGTTGCAGCCAGTTAAGTGGAAGCCTCAATCCACATGAAGATACAGATTCAAATCTAGGCTCAACAGTTCACCTTAACCACAATGGTAGATTGTAGAGTCCTCAATTTGGCTTCCTCTTCCACAAAGGCCCGTAACTACTGTTGGCATCACTTGGAATACCTCACGCCTAATGAGAAAGATTTCATCGGGGTCACAATCTCATCAAACTCTCTCATCTTCTACATACCTACCGATCGGTGCTCGTTTTAGGACTCTATCACTTGTTTTCTTGTTTTGTAGTTCACAAGCTATGTACTCCAGGCAAGCCTCGAACTCACAGCAATTCTCCTGCCTCTGCCTCCCAAGTGTTGGGATTACAGGTGTGAGCCATGGCACCAGGCATTGTGTTATATGGTTAACTGGGATCAAAGCACTTGCTAACCTAACCACCCAGCTAAATCCTTGGCCCCAACTCCAGCCTTTTTTAATAGAGGTTCTCCTTATATTTGAGGCTGGCCTCTTAATTTTTAATCCCCCTGCCAATCCCCAAGCAGTTTGAGATTATAGGCAGGTATACTCCAGTCAGCTTTTATTTACTATTTTTGTCTAGTTCCCAACCTGTGATTCTGTTTTTTCTACTAAGAGCCACTATTCCAACCTTTTTCTGCAAAAGGAATTTATCTAATAGATTAAGATATGCAACTGATATGGGAAGTTGGGAATGCCAGCAGGCCAGCAGTCTGTATGCCCATTCCAAGAAAGAACAAACCAACCAGTGCCAAAATACTCAACTATGCCATCTAATTCCATGTAGCTCAACTGATAGTGTCCTGAATGCCAGTAGCTGACCAAGCTGATACTTTTATTTTCCACAGCTGCAGATCCACTGCCTCTAGCAGTTGGTAGACAAGGCTAAACTCCCCTACACGCACTCTTGGCAGACATAGGAACCACAACGTTATCAGCTGTCCTGTGCACATAAGCTGCCTGTGGAAAGATAAGTGTCAGCAAACTATTAAACATCACAAGACATCAAATTTTCTTTAGTAGTCACATTTCTCTGATTAGTTGAGAGAGGGGGGAAAATAATTCCCTAAGGTTGCTTTCACACATGTTCCACTCCCTATAGGGCCAGGTGAGGGGTTGGGTTTTTTAAGACAAGGTCTTGCTATATAGCCTAGGCTGGCCTCAAACGTGCAAGGATCCTCCTGCCCCAGCCTCCCCATTGATGGAATTCCAGGTGCACACCCAGCTCATGCCCCATTTCTATTCTGCTTTCTCAGCTCTAAACTGTCTGGGAGGAGGGAGAGCAACTGAAAACTGAATCTAGGGCTTCAAATATGCAAGGTATACTCGGTGTGGTGGTACATGGCAGTAATTCCAGCACTTCAGGATGCTGAGGCAGAGGAATGGCCAGGATTTCAAAGACAACCTGGACTACACAATGAGTTTAAGACTTTTCTGAACTGCACAGTGAGATCCTGTCTCAAAAACAAAAATAAGGGGGCCGGGGATATAGCTCAGTGGTTCCGGAACCTGTCTTGCAAGTGCAAGGGCCCGGGTTCGATCCCCAGTAACCACATAACAATACTGGGCATGGAGACTCACCCCAACAGCAATCAGTACCACATACCACAGTGCCCGGTGTGGTGGCTCACACCTGTAATCCCAGCACTCGGGAGGCAGAGGCAGGAGGATTGCTGTGATGTGAGTTGGAGGCTGAGCTCAGGGCCAGCCTGAACCACAAAGTGGGACCCTGTCTCAAAAAAACCTTAAAAAAAAATAAAGTAAGGTCCAAGGATTTAGCTCAGCAGTTACAGGCTCTGCCTGGCAAGCACAAGGTCGAGAATTTGATGCCCAGTAACCAAAAACCACAGCACCGGTGTGGTGGCTCACACCTGTAAGCCCAGCACTTGGGAGGCAGAAGCAGGAGGATTGCTGTGAGTTCGAGGCTTGCCTGGAAAACATAATGAGCTCACAGCCAGACTCAACTACAATGCAAGACCCTGTCTCCAAAAAATGAAAAAAAACAGAACAAAACAATAAAACAAGCATGCAAGGCAAATACTCTGCTACTGAGCTACCTCTCTAGCTCATACATATTTTCTTTAACCTAAAAGCTACCTAGAATTCTTTGCCCTCCATTCCCTTTGAGAAGTCCCTCATCATTCATGCACACCGTTCACTCTAACTTCAAATAATCCTCACTCTCCCCCTACCAAAAATAATTTTAAAATAATATTACATACAGCCAGGAATTTAACTCAGTGATTCCAACATCTGCCTGGCAAGCGCAAGGTCCAGAGTTCCCGAGTTAAACCCCCGGTACCGTACCACAATGCCGGGCATGGTGGTTCATGCCTGTAATCCCAGCGCTTGGGAGGCAGAGACAGGAGAATTGCTGTAAGTTCAAGGATTGCCTGGGCTACATACTGAGCTCAGGGTCAGCCTGAACTACCAAGTGAGACCTGTCTCAAAAAACTAAAAAAAAAAAAAAAAAAAGAAAAGAAATTATAGCGCCAGTGAGTTAGCTCAGTGGCTCCGGCGCCTGTCTTGCAAGCATAAGGGCCCAGGTTCGATTCCCCAGTAACCATATACAATACTGGGGGTGGAGACTCACGCCCAGCAGCAACCAGTACCACATACCACAGTGCCAGGCATGGTGGCTCACACCTGTAATCCCAGCACTCGGGAGGCAGAGGCAGGAGTATTGCTGTGATGTGAGTTGGAGGCTGAGCTCAGGGCCAGCCTGAACTACAAAGTGAGACCTTGTCTCAAAAAAAAAAAAAATTACTAAATGCAACATTTCAAACAACCTATTAAGCTGGAAAGGTACTGGGAAGATTGGTTTCCTTTTTTGTTTTGTTTTCTGTTTTGTGAACTGGAATTTCAAGACAGGGCCTTTACACTGAGCTACATCCCCGTGTAAACCAGCACATCCAGCAAGTATACTGCCATGTAGAACTCTCTATAATCACAAAATCTGGGGAGGCTGAGGCTGGAAGAAACCAGATTCAATCTCTGGTTTGGCAATTTGGCAAGAACATACATCAAAATAAAAATAGCTAAGGGTGTAGCTCAGTGGTAGACTAGCCCTGGGCTCAATCCTCAAAACCACCACCAACAAAAAAAAACACATAAAAAAAATAAAAACTACAAAGAAACAAAAAAGATAAGTAATACTGTATGATTTCAACTTCTTTTTGATACAGGGTTTCACTATGTAGTACAGGCTGACCTTGGACTCACCATGTAGCCCAGGCTGGCCTGAAACTCATGGCATTCCTCCAGCATCAGACCTCCCACTACACCCAGTTTACGCTTAATCTTCTTTAAAGGATTACTATTCTACAGACAAGGGCTAATAAAGAGTCTGTTAAAATAATAATAGGCTAAAATCAGATCAAAACAGAACTCTGTAAATCATCCACTTGCCTCAAGATACTGACATCCTTCTCATAAATTTGGTAATGATTTTTGCAAAATACAAAAATATTCTTAGAGATTGTTTTCTTACTTACATCAGATTGTGTTCACCTCCCTATGTGTCATCTTCTGCACTTACCCAAAATTTGTCCACATCTGCATATACAATGGCACATCTACAAATCTGCTTTTATTTAGGGAAGGTTATTTGCTGTTACTGTTGTTGAGGTTTGTTTTCATCTGTTTTTTATTTGTATTTTGAACTACATAGTTCAAATTGGCCTTTAACACACTATATAGTCCAGGCTATACTAGCAGCTTGCATAGATCCTCCTGACTCAGCCTCCCAAATGTTACGATTATAGGCATACGCCACTACACCCAGCTTTAAGTCTTTTATTTCAGTCTCTGTCTCTGAAACCTCACAGGTTCCTCACAGACCTTAGCAATAAAGAACTGCTAGATAATTATGCTATTATTTATTCCCATGTTCTAATTTTAAGGGTCAAAGTGGGCCTGAGAAACCAACAGAATACTGTAGTAAAACAAGTTAGGAAAAACACAGAAAAACTGCTACTCCATGAAAGCCTCTAACTTAAGTTTGTCAGAATTAATATTAGATAAATGTGTATTCTGTCTGTGTCAAAATGTTAACAGGAGCCAACTGTGGTGGCGCATACCTACAATACCAGCACTCTGGAGGCTGAGGGAGGTGTGCCACAAGTTCAAGCCCAGAAAGGTCAACAAAGCAGCACAGCAGAACACTCTCTCTCAAAATAAAAAATAAGAAAGAGGGCTCGGGATTTTAGCTCAGCGGTTCTGGCACCTGTCTTACAAGCGCAAATGCCCAGGTTCAATCCCCGGGCAACCACAATACAATACTAGGCATGGAAACTCACACACAGCAGCAATCAGTACCACATACCACAGTGCCGGGCATGGTGGCTCACACCTATGATCCCAGCACTTGGGAGGCAGATTCAGGAGGATTGCTGTGATTTGAGTTTGAGGCTGAACTCAGAGCCAGCCTGAACTACAAAGGGAGACCCTGTCGCAAAAAATAAATAAATAAATAAATAAAATAAAAATATAAAATTTGAGTTACTCAGAACTGTATTTTTTTTTTAAGGTTTTTTGAGACAGGGTCTCACTTTGTGGTTCAGGCTAGCCCTGAGTTGAGCCTCAAACTCACATCACAGCAATCCTCCTGCCTCTGCCTCCCAAGTGCTAAGATTACAGGCATGAGCCACCACACCCAGCACTGTGGTATGTGGTACTGGTTGCTGCTGGGGTGAGTCTCCATATCCAGTATTGTTATGTGGTTACCGGGGATCGAACCCAGGTCCTTGCGCTTGCAAGACAGGTGCCGGAACCACTGAGCTAACTCCCGGGCCAGAACTGTATTGTTTTTAAAAGTCCTCCAAAAAATTCTTGAAGATTTAGGAACTGAGTCACCAACCAAGCAATTCTACTCCTAGTTACATACCCAAGAGAACTGAAAAACATACTCAGCAGAAAACTGTACATGAATGGGTCACAGTAGCCAAACAGTGCAAACCTACATTCTCATCAACTGATACACAAAATGTAGTACAACTATACAATGAAGTATTAATTTAAATACTAACAGTTCTGACACAAGCAACCACATGGATAAACCTTGAAAATATGTGAAAACCAGGGCCGGGGAGTTAGCTCAGTGGTTCCGGCACCTGTCTTGCAAGCGCAAGGGCCCGGGTTCAACTCCCTGGTAACCACATAACAATACTGGGTGTGAAGACCCACACCCAGCAGCAACCAGTACCACATACCACAGTGCCGGGTGTGGTGGCTCACGCCTGTAATCCCAGCACTCAGGAGGCAGAGGCAGGAGGATTGTGATGTGAGTTTGAGGCTGAGCTCAGGGCCAGCCTGAACCACAAAGCGAGACCCTATCTCAAAAAACCTAATAAAAAAAAAAATATGTGAAAACCAACCAGCCACAAAAGACTGCTTTATGGATAAGGCATGAATCCATGTATATGTAATGTTCAGAACAGACAAAGGCACAGAGACAGAAAGGACAGTGTATCAGTGGTTGCCAGGCGCCAGAAGGAGGACACAATGCGAAATCACTGCTAATGTGTTTGGGGCTCCTTTATGGAGTGATGAAAATGCTCTAGAATTAGACATGAGATTTATAACCTTTTCAATATTAAAAACTGCTGAGTTGCACAGTTCAAGTGGTGTACTTTGGTATAAGACTTACACCTCAATTTTAAAAGAAAATGAAAAAGCAAAACTCCACATTTCTAATATGCAGTCATAATATCAAACCGTTACACTTTATCAGTGGTTCTCAGACTGTAATGTCTACACTAGCAGCATCAAGAGCACTTGATACAATTACAAATTCCTAGGGTCTACATTAGACCCACCGAATCAGAAATTTTATCACAGAATGATACACACCAACATTTGAGAACCATTGCCTTCAAAGTACCTTACATTAGAATTTGGGGGCCTGGGATGTAGCTCATTAGTAATGCACCTACCTGCTCAGCATATATACAGCCCTGGAGTTCCATCCATAGTACCACACATTAAAAACACAGTGTGCATCATAGTAATTCATATCTATGAGCCCAGAACTCTGGGAGACTGAGGCAGGAGGACAGCAACTCTGAGCTTAGCCAGAACAACTTGGAGATAGTCAACATCTTATCTCAATATAAAAAGCGGGAGTAGTCTAGGGATTATAGCTCAGTAAAAAAGCTCTGGATTCACACTGCCATACTACAAAAATACCTATCAAGAGACATTCACAAAAAATTTAATTTCATTCTCATTATTTTACTTATGTAAATACTTATATGAGTACTACACAAAACTCCAAAAAACACATAAAATTGAAAGAAAAAAAGTCATTACCTACATTTCCACTACCCAAAGTACCCAACTGTTAATAAAGATAAAAAGAGGAACGTGTGGAGTGTGTGGATCTTCATGGAAGTGGTAATGGTGGCTGCAGAGGGCAGAGACTAGTGGGATGCGCCTAATCTTGCTAGAGAATTTGCAGATTGTCATATTTTCCAAAAAAGGAAAAGATAAAAAGTAGAAGAAATAAGCCAGGCATGGTGACTCACTCCTATAATCTCAGCACCCAGAAGGCAAAGGCAGAAGGACTGCCAGGAGTTTGAGGCTAGCCTAGTCTACAATAGTGCGTTCAGGTCCAGCCTAAACTACAAAGCAAGACCTAGTCTCAAAAAAAACAGAAGAAACAGGATATACAGGGGTTTTTTCCCTCTTTTTTTACAGTTCAGGTTTGCCTTAAACTCACTATGTAGCTCAGACCGGCATCTAATTCATGGCAATCCCCCTACCTCAGCATCCTGAGCCCTGGAATTACAGGTGTGTGCCACCACACCTAGCAGGATGTGCAATAGCAAATGAGAGAAATACGCTAACTATTGAGGAAAACTGAGATACACTATTTGGAAAAACAACAAAAGGTCAGGATGTAGCTCAATAGTTCCACCACTTGCCTGACAAGTACAAGGTCCTGAGTTCTATCCCTGGTATGGCAAATTAAAAAAAAAAAAAATTAAGAGTCTGGGCAGAGGATTTAGCGCAGTGATTCGGGCAGCTGGGGATATGACCACATACAACAATACTGGGTGTGGTGACTCACTCCCACCAGCACAGTGCTGGGCATGGTGGTTCTCGCCAGTAATCCCAGGACTTGGGAGGCAGAGGCAGGAGGATTGCTGTGAGTTCCAGGTTGAGCTCAGGGTCAGCCTGAACTAGAAGGCGGGACCCTGTCTAAATAAATAAGTAAATAAGAGTCAATGAAGTGAATTCTATAAAAGCCTTTGGGTAGAAGCTTTGATGATAAAGGAGATACTGATGCAGAAGATTAGGTTAGTGTTTCACAAATAAGTACAGTGTGTATGTAACAGGTTTCAGTGTTGAAAAACAAGGCTTTCCAACACTGCAATCAAACTCAGAGAGTTTGGCAGACTCAGCTGATAATGCAGAAGCCATCAGGAGTGAACAATGCAAAACTCAGGAGGAATCTGTTTTCTGCTAAATGTGCTGACCTATGCATGGATTCTATTAAATTTCTGATGCTGGTGAAGTTAGTTCTTGCAAAGAAAAAAGTGTACTAATTCCCAAAGCCTGACAACATAGATGAAAATGTCTTGGGCCGGGGAGTTAGCTCAGTGGTTCCGGCGCCTGTCTCGCAAGCGCAAGGACCCGGGTTCGATTCCCCGGTAACCACATAACAATACTGGGTGTGGAGACCCACACCCAGCAACAACCAGTACCACATACCACAGTGCCAGGCGTGGTGGCTCACGCCTGTAATCCCAGCACTCCGGAGGCAGAGGCAGGAGGATTGTGATGTGAGTTTGAGGCTGAGCTCAGGGTCAGCCTGAACCACAAAAGCCAGACCCTGTCTCCAAAAACCTAAAAAAAAAAATAAATAAATAAAAAATAAAAAATAAAAAAAAAAGAAAATGTCTTGAATAATTCTCTAAGTGTAAAAGATGGTGATAGTATAATGACTTTATAACTTGCAATGGTACTAATGAGAATGATTTTGGTGACTCTGGCATAGCCAGGGGTACACCACCCTTCATTAATGGTACTCAAGAGCCATTCCATGAGTTATGTCACTTTTGAGGGGTTTTTAAGAGTACTTTTCACATTTCAGTGCACCAAGTGATGACTAGAGAACTGGGGACACAAATGCTATCTCTTGTCAAGAGGAAATGGTATTTACTAAGTCAGATCTAAAACAGACAGTTTATCAGAAAAATGTCAGATGATGAGAAAGTTGAGTGGACCAGGCAGTGAACCTATTTCAACACTGAAACATGACCAAGACAGTGAGTTTAGAAATTCTGATTCTGTCCCAAATATTCAAGATGACTGCAATGCTTCTCAAGTCTTGGGATTTTTGCAGACTTCACACTTCAGTCGAGCTGGTCCTTGTCAAATGTAGATTGGAATGCTTTTGAAGATGAATAAAAAGATGGTTGTTCTTGGACTGCTACAGGCTACTGAAGTTCATCATAGAAAGGAAATCTAGAAGTCACAAAGGCCAGACGAAAATATTGAGACCCTGGGAACCCCTAAGATGCACACTGTCCCTTTAGCAAGCTTCAAAGGAACAGCTGCCAGTGGTCATTTCCAGGAATCAACCACTTCAGTCCAAATAGCTTTATTAAACCACCTGGGGAGAATGTTCAAAGGCTGTTTTCCTTCCATATTTGTCCCTGATGACCAAGAGGAAGTTACTTCCCCTAAAGTACTTGCTAGAAACAAGCACCTTACCAATAAAAACAAAAGAGGTCAACCCAGCTATGGTAGCAAGCCTGTATTCCCAGCCTTCAGGCGGCTGATAAGGGAAGACAGTTACCAGTTTGAAGCCAGCCTAGGCTACACAGACTAGCCCAGGCTAGAAAGTAAGGGCCTGTCTCAATAAACTTTAAAAAAAAAAGCCTTTGCTGTAACTGGGGAACTGCTGGATGTTACGGGTTGTGTGAACCAAGCTACAGCATAACGATGACACACACGGCTTGAGATACCAGTGGGGCAGCTTCCATAGTAACAAGCTTTTGGGTCCTTTAGAAATAAAAATTTGAAACATTCTCTTCACAGGCAATAAGCAGCCAATTACAGTGCCCCTGGATCATGTATGTTAGAGCCCACTGAAGAACTAGAGAAACCACTATCTCAGCAGAAAAACTGCTTCCATTGGTCAGGCAACCAACATACCACCAGAGATGAACGCATGTACATCTGATCAATTCCAGGAGTCTACCGTCCATCCAGTTTGACTGGAATAGGCAGTCAAAGGGCAGCTTTACTAATTATTTTGATCAAGTGGATTTAGATTTGTACGAGTTAATAATCTCTAAGCTGGAAACCTTGACCTCAAGCCTCAAACTGACTGATGTATTTGCAAAGACTCATGTCCACAGGACAGAGGATAAGCACAACTACCAGGAAACCAAAAAGAAAAAGGACACGAGTGAAGAAGCCATCAAGGTGATCACCAGCCTTCCTGACTTTCGTTCACGCATGCCCAGGTGGTGATGTTCCCAGCCACGTGAATGCTCTACACAAGCTCCCAAGGACAAGCAGAGACTGCTAACAGTCTGAACTGGACAGCTGCAATGCTTTTCCTCTCCTTCATCCCTTCCCTACCATCAAAATCATACCAAGTTGAAAAAAAAAAAATTTAAGTTCAATTGATTTGTTGGTAAGCCACACCAGAAAGGCATAAACAATAATGTATTTTTATTTACACACTGAAGTCCTGACTTTATATTAGGGAAAAACATAAACTGGGGCTGAAATTTTTGAAAATTTATTATTTTTGTATTGCTAAGGTATATACATTTATGTCTTCGTGAAATACTTGACAGTATCCTTCTTTTAAAACTATTTTTAAAAAGAAAATTAAAAACCCAAATCTCCAATGTCTGTGAAATCTTCAAGTCTTTTCAGACTGCACTGAATTTTTTTTTTTTTTTGAGACAATGTCTTGCTTTGTAGTTCAGGCTGGCCCAGTGTTCAGCCTCAAACTCACATCACAGCAATCCTCCTGCCTCTGCCTCCTGAGAGCTGGGATTACAGACATGAGCCACCACACTCAACACGGTGGTATGTGGTACTGGTTGCTGCTGGGCATGAGTCTCCCCACACCCAGGATGGTATGTGGCTACCGGGGACTGAACCCGGGTCCTTGCACTTGCAAGACAGGCACAGGAACCACTGAGCTAACTCCCCGGCCCCAGCCCTGTTTGTTTTTAGAGATAGGGTCTCACTATGCACTATAAACTCACGTTGAACTTAGCATGTGAGCCAGGATGATTTCCAACTCATAGTAATTCTCCTGCCTCAGTCTCCTGAGTGCTGGGGATTCGGGTATGTGCTACCATGCCCAGTTCATCAATCTGATTTAAAGGTCCAAATTATATGAATGTCTTATAGTGAAATTACTTGAATTTTTTGGTTCTGTCATACCACTAGTTTTTGAAGATTCTGAACTATAATGACATATAATCAGTAAAAACTGTAGGGTTTAAAAGAAATAGCTGAGAACTGGAGTTAGCTCAGTGGTTGAACATACGTTTATCACTCACATAAAGGTGTTACGTTCAATTTGCAGTATCACATTAAAAAATATAGTAGTGTAGTCACAGGAATGATCGGGCATACTGTAATCCTAATACTCTGAATCCTGAGGGAGGAGGATCAGAAGTTTGGTATAGCATAGGCCACTTAATGACTTAAAGAGACCCTGTCTCAAAAAATTAAAGGACTAGGGCCAGGGATTTAGCTCAGGGTTCCTGCACCTACCTTGCAAGTGCAAGGTCCCCAGTTTGATCCCTGGTAACCACATACCACAATGCTGGGTGTCATGACTCACCCAGTAGCAATCAGTATCAAAACACACTGCCAGGCATGGTGGCATGAGCCTGTAATTCCAGCACCCAGGAGGTGGAAACAGGAGGTTTGCTGTGAGTTCGAGGCTTGCCCGTCTACATAGCGAGTTGGGGCCAGACTGAACTACAAATGAGACCCTGTCTCAGAAAAAACAAAACTAGGCTGAGGATTTAGCTCAGTGGTTCCGGTGCCTGTCATGCAAGCCCAAGGACCAGGGTTTAATCCCCAGTTAACCACATACAATACTAGGTGTGGAGACTCACTCCCAGCAGCAATCAGTACCACATACCACAGTGCCGGGCGTGCTGGCTCATGCTTATAATCCCAGCACTCAGGAGGCACAGGCAGGAGGATTGCTGTGATATGAGTATGAGGCTGAGCTCAGGGCCAGCCTCAACTACAAAGCAAGACCTTGTCTCAAAAAAATAACCTAACAAAACTAAACTACAAAATAAAATAAAATCGGGCTGAGGACTTAGCTCAGTGGTTCCGGCACCTGCCTTGCAAGCTCAAGGTCCTGAGTTTAATCCTCAGTAACCATATACCAAAACATCAGGTGTGAGGGCTCAAGCCTGTAATCCCAGCACTTTTGGGAGGCAGAGGCAGGAGGATTGCTGGGAGCTGAGGCTTGACAGGGCTACATAGTAAGTTCAAGGCCAGCTTGAAATACAAAAGCGAAAAAGAAGCTAGGGCCAGGGATTTAGCTCGGTTCTAGCATCTGCCTGGCAAGTGCAAGGTCTGGGGTTTGATCTATCCCCAGTAACCACATACCAAAAGGCCAAGCAAGATGGCTCACACCTATAATCCCAGCACACAGGAGGCAGACAGGAGGATTGCTGTGAGTTCCAGGCCAGCCTGGCTACAATAGTGAGTTTGGGGCCAGCCTGAACTACAAAGTGACATCCTGTCTCAAAAAAAAAAAAAAAGAAAAAAAAAAAGTCTAGGGATTTAGCTCAGTGGTTCTAGGTAACCACATACAATACTGGGAGTGGAGACTCACCCAGCAGCAATCAGTGCCACATACCACAGTGCCAGGTGTGGTGGCTCACACCTATAATCCCAGCACTCAGGAGGGCAGAGGCGAAGGATTGCTGTGATGTGAGTTTGAGGCTGAGCTCAGGGCCAGCCTGAACTACAAAGTAAGATTCTGTCTCAAAAAACAGGAAGCAGCAGCAGCTAGCCAGGCCTAGTGTCACACACCTGTAATCTTAGCAATCAAGAGGGTTAGGCACGAGGACTGTCATGAATTTGAGGTCAGCCTGGGATACATATTGAGTTCAAAGCCAGCCTGAATTTTATATCAAGATCTACCTCAAAGAAAGAACAGAGAGCCAATTTTGTATTAAAAAGTGCTACAGGGGCCGGGGGTTTAGCTCAGTGGTTCCGGCGCCTGTCTTGCAAGCGCAAGGATGCGGGTTCGATCCCCGGTAACCACATAACTATACTGGGTGTGGAGACTCACGCCCAGCAGCAACCAGTACCACATACCACATACCACAGTGCCGGGTGTGGTGGCTCACGCCTGTAATCCCAGCACTCGGGAGGCAGAGGCAGGAGGATCACTGTGATGAGTTTGAGGCTGAGCTCAGGGTCAGCCTGAACTACAAAGTGAGACCCTGTCTCAAAAAACCTAAAAAAAAATAGTGCTACAGAGGCCAGGGAGCATGGCTATAATTCCAGAACTCTAGAAATTAAGACAGGAGATGGGGCCGGGGATATAGCTCAGTGGTTCTGGCGCCTGTCTTGCAAGCACAAGGACCTGGGTTCAATCCTCGGTCACCACATAATAATACTGGGCGTGGAGACTCACCCAAGCAGCAACCAGTACCACATACCACAGTGCCGGGCATGATGGCTCACGCTTGTAATCCCAGCACTCAGGAGGCAGAGGCAGGAGGATTGCTGTGATGTGAGTTTGAGGCTGAGCTCAGAGGCAGCCTGAACTACAAAGCGAGACCCTATCTTAAAAAAAAAAAAAAGAAAGAAAAGAAAAAGAAATTAAGACAGGAAAACCACCAGTTTGACAGCACCCAAAGACATACACAAAGTTCCAGGATAACCTGTGCTACATAATGAGACCCTGTATTAAATGAAACAAAAAAGGCCAGGTGTGGCAGCATACATCTATAATATCAGCGCACTCAGGAAGCTGAAGCAGGAGGATTTCCAAGAGTCCAAGGTCAGCCAGATTACAGAGTCCAAGGTCAGTCTGAACTACATAATAGCCTGTCTCAAAAATAAACAATAAAAGGTACTAATACAGTAAACTGACGATCCAATATTCCCATCTCAAATTCTACCCCTAACCCTACTTAAATGTGCCTCTTCTACAACCTTGTTCAGCTAACACAAAATTCCCCATCCCATTCTCTCATGAGAAAAAAATCAAATACAGACTCACAGAATAGTATAAATTTAATGTCAGCAGCCTTAGCCTGTGATAAAACTCAGGCATATTTTCAGAATCTTCTGACTTCAAACCCTCATACCTACATTATCCTCACCCTTAATGCTGCTCGGGACAAATTAATTTACATAGTATTCTGTCCCAAGATCTTCAAAGGGAAAGGGCTAAAGAAGGAAGATGCCTTTCTTGCTTTGGCTTATTTCTCTTTCTAAAATCCAGACAGAGAAGAGGCGTCAAACCATCATATAGGTCTCTATCTCTAATCTATCAGTTTCCTTATGAATACAAATTCAATAAAACTCATCTTTCAGTCAGGTGTGATGGCAAACACCTATAATCCAGCGATTTTGAGAGGCGTAAGTAGGAGGTTTAAAGTCTGAGCTCAGCCTGGATAAATTAGTAAGGCAGTATCTCATATTTTTTAAAATACTAAGCAGCAGCCAGGTGTGGTGGTACACACCTATATCCCAGGACTTGGAACGCTGAGCCAGAAGGAGACCATGTGTGTGCCTGGGCTACATAGCAAGTTCCAAACAAGCGGGCCTGCCGGGTATGGAGGCTTACATCTGTGATTTCAGCCCTTAGGAGGCAGAGGCAAGAGGATTGCTGTGTGTTCCAGGCTTGCTTGTGCTACATAGTGAGCTCAGGGCCAGCCTGAACTACAAAAAAAGGGGCCACAGGCCAGAGATTTAGCCAGTGGTGCCAACGCCTGCCTTGCAAGTACAAGGGCTCCAGTTTAATCCCAGGGAACCACACACAACGTCAAGCGTGGAGACTCACACCCACCAGCAATCAAACAGTACCACATACCACAGTGCTGGGCATGGTGGCTCACGCCTGTAATCATAGCACTAGAGAGGCAGGGGCAGGAGGATTGCTATGAGTTCAAGGCTGAGTTTAGGACCAACCTGAACTATAAAGCAAGAACTTGTCTCAAAAAAATTATAAATTTAAAGGGCCAAGAGCGCCGGGCGTGGTGGCTCACGCCTGTAATCCCAGCACTCGGGAGGTGGAGACAGGAGGATTGTGATGTGAATTTGAGGCCGAGCTCAGGGCCAGCCTGAACTACAAAGCGAGACCCTGTCTCAAAAAACCTAAAAAAAATTTAAAGGGCCAGGGATATAGCTCAGTGGTTCTGGCGCCTGTCTTGAAAGTGTAAGGGCCCGGTTCAATCCCTGGTAACCACATAACAATACTGGGCGTGGAGACTCACCCCAGCAGCAACCAGTACCACATACCACAGTGCCGGGCGGGCGTGGTGGCTCACACTTATAATCTCAGCACTTGGGAGGCAGAGGCAGGAGGGTTGCTGTGATGTGAGTTTGAGGCTGAGCTCAGGGCGAGCCTGAACCACAAAGTTAGACACTGTCTCAAAAAACCTTAAAAAAAAAGGAAACAAAGCTTATGTATATGGGGGCGGAGAGTTACAGGGTGGGCAGAGGAATGAGAAAAAATGAATGTGTACTAGTACAAATTCTCAGTGTCGACTGTAATCATGACGTGTATATAAAATGTACCAATAAAATCAATTTTAAAAAAATAAAATAAAGGGCCAGGAT
>PVIR01037861.1:0-14855 GCA_004026965.1 Petromus typicus
AGAAAAAGTTGGCCTGATTTCTGGATCAGAGCCTGACATTGTCTACTTTCCTCAAGGATAATTACTGTCCTTTCCAGGTTAAACTAAGAACTTTGACACACCCTCATTTCAGGTTAAACTAAGAACCTTGACACACCCTCATTTCAGATTAAACTAAGAACCTTGACACACCCTTATTCCAGGTTAAACTAAGAACCTTGACAAATCCTTATTCCAGGTTAAACTAAGAACTTTTGCATACCCTCGTGCTAGATTTAATTAAGAATATTGTCAATGCACCCCACCCATCAGTTCTTTCATTAACTTTTTTTTCTTTTCTGTACACGTGAACAAAGCTAGTCAGCTCAAGGATAGTACTAAAGAAATGTATAAAAGAAGGCTGTTAAATAAACGTGGCATTCATTCGGTATTGACAGATGAACCCTTCCAAGTCCCGCTGTCCTGTCTTTACTTATATCTCATCCTAAGCCCCTCAGCTCGGTCACCCCATTGCTCTGCCCGGCTGACACCGCCATACCCAGCAGTGAGACCCCAGCACTATATCCATACAGAATCCAAGCTCTGCTGATGTAAACTGCTCACTCGGCTCTTCTCTTTATTGTCAGAAGGGAAATGCATGAGCTGTTGCTGGATTGGGGTCAGAGCTCTTACCTGTTCAATTCTCAACTGCAGTTTTTCATAGACAAGTCCCAAGAGCCCTCTGGGTCACAGGAGCTCCTCTTACTGGAGTGGCAATCTGCCAGGGCTCTGAGAGAAGAGCACTACCATTGCAGAAGGGGGTGAGGAAAGCAGACTTTTTCCTTCTCTTTGATAGTGTAGCGGAAGCACCAAGATTTGACAGATTATCCCATTTTTTATAACCTTTGCCTTTCACACCATTAAGGAACTGATAAAAAGGCAAAGGTTAATAAACTCGCTTTGCTCACTTCATACTACTGGAAATTACTTCTCTCTCACTTGAAAATCTGCTAATGTGTTGTCTTCAGGATTTCTTAAGTCTGTCTCATCCTCTATTTAACTACTGCTATAACGTAGGACATTATCAATGTTCCCTGGTTTAATTCAGTACTCTCATTACTTGTGATCATAAACCTTTCAATTTTCTCTCCAAAAAAATAATAGTCATATATTTTTCAATACAGTCTCTCATAAAATCGATTTTTCTATGTAGAACACAAAGCCAAAGCTCTTTATTCTGGAATTTACTGATAGGCACATATATGGCATTCAAATATTTACTAAAGAGACAATAACCAATGAATGAATCAAATAAGATATTATCTAATTACAATACTAACTGATTTTATTTCTTCATATCTCTGTTGTGTGCATTTTACCTACCACAATGTTCCCTATTTAGAATCATTCTCTGTTCCTCATCCTTCCTAAAATTATCTTTAGGATTAATTCATCTTTAGGACTTAGCTTCAGAATCCCTTCCTCAAAGAAATTTTCTTGATTTCTTTCCTTCCCTTCCCCGCTGAATTTCAAGCATTAAGGAACTTATTCTCTATGGTTTCATACTAGTACTTGTATAATTTATCTGTGAACATATGTACATTACATTTTAGTGATTGGTGTCCATGTTATGCCTAAAGACAGAATAGAAAATGGCCATATTTTCAAAAATGTAATATACTGATTTTTCAGTGTTAATTAAAATACCTATAGCATATCTCACTGAATCAGACAAATGATCCTAAAATTCATTTGAAACTAGAAGAGACACAGAAAACTAAAAGCCAAAAACAAGGCAAAGTGTATCATAAATCTCTGACTTGAAATCATACTACAAATCTACCATGATTTAAAAAAAAAAAAAAGCATGGTATTGACACAAAAACAGAGTTGAGGATCAGTGGAACTTATTAAAAGATGCAGAAACACTCCAGACATACTGATCTACTTTATCTGTGACAAGAAGCTGAACAATTTCACTAGAAAATACAGAGCCTCTTTAATAAATGATGCTGGTAAAGTTGTCTTTCAAAATATTGAAGATCAAAGCTAAACTCATATCTTTCACAGTTTACTAAACTAAAATCAAATTGGATCAAAGATGTCAATATTAAATCAGAAATACTAAATCTGCTGGAAGATAGAATAGTTGAAATTTGCAGATATAAGTTAGACAAAGACTTTAAGAACAAGACCTTGATCACGTGAGAAATATCACAAAGAAAACAACTAGGATCTCATTGGAAATATTTTCCACACTAAAATAAATTACCAATGAGACAACCCACAGTGTGGGAAACAGTTTTGCTAGCAATCTCTCAGAAAAAAAGATTAATACATAAAATATATAAAACCAGAATGTTTTATATAAATACCAGAACCTACCCCAATTTAAAAATCCAATCCAAAAATAGACATCTGAACAAATAAATACTTCTCAGATGATGAAGTAGAGGTGGTAAATAAATAAAAATGTTCAACATCATTAGTCATTTTAGATATGTAAATGAAACAACATTGATATTTCATCTCACTCTATAAGCATGGTTATTATAAAGGAATGAACCAACAATAAATGCTGGTGGTGCTGAGGAGAGAAAGAAGACCTTCTCCATTGTTGGTTGGAGAGGAGAATGGTGAAACCAGCATGAAAGTCAGTGTGGAGATTCCTCAAAAAAACAAAAGCTAGAGATTCCTTTTGGTCTATCTGGTATCTGTCCAAATAGTTAAAAAGCATGACACCACAGTGATATATGTGCACTCATGTTTATAGCAGCCCAGTTAGCAATAGCTAAATCTTGAAAGTGGCTCATATGTCCATCATGTATGACTGGATCAAGGATTTTATATGATGAATAATACTCTATAATAACACAAGATCAATGTTTCTAGAATGTGAACATTACCTAAAAACATTTCTAGGTAAAATATGCACCTTGAGATAATGCTCTTAAGTGAAATAAATCATATGAATATGTATAAATATCACAGTGTTTCTTTGGTATGAAAAACCAAAACAGTAAATGAAGACCAAAATGTGTGATATGTATTGTAAAATAGAAAGAAAATGTTAAAAAGGGAAGGGAGTGAGGAGGAACAGGACAAAAGAGGATAGAATTAAAAAATAGGAACAAAACTTTTGTAAATAAGGAGGGGAATGATTTTAAAGGAAAGAGAGGATTGAGAAAAAAGATGAATCAAGATATATTAGGTACAAGTACACATTCATATGATGAGCTTGATCCTTATATGTATCTAAAAAGTACCAATTTAATTAACTAAAATAAAAAAATAAATTTCAACAATAAAAAATAATTAAGGCTAACAAATTAATCTTTGAACCACAGTGTATAACACATAAATGGCTTGGTTTCCTGAAATGAAATCCATCTTTCTTAGTCATTTACAGTCAGTACTTAATTTACATGCTTGTACAATGAATGCATGATTGCATCATTTAGCTACTGTGAAACATGACTACACTTTGTTAATCTCTTGATATAAGTGAGATTTATAATTGAATAAGATTTCTTCCTGCTTTAATTTGTATGAATATCTTGCTAAAATGTAAATACAAAATTAACTAAAGTTTTTCACCTCTATTAGGATACACTGATAAATGTTACCTTTTTTTCTTATTCAAATATAACAAATATGTCAAATAATTAACTTACATAATTTAATGGAAAATCTTCCTGTCATCTGGATTTCACTTTATTCACATGTGTTTGCATGTGTATGTTTCTGTGTGGGACTCCTAGAGTTGACTATATGCTTTATAATGTGATATTACATATAATGCATATATTTTATTAACTATGGTCCTGTAGATATTGACAGGGATTAAATGTGTTAGCATTTTTTCATGCCATTCTAAGTAACTATATGAGTTATTTACAACATTTTAAGGTGTAATTATTGTAGAAAACTAAATATTATAGACAGTTAGCAATAGTTCCTCAAGGAAGTCAGCGCAAAAGATGAGAATATGTTACAACTGTGGCTAAAGGTGCATCTATTGAAGACTATACCTCAAGATAAGAGTGGAATAAAATTGAGAAATGGAATGAAAATCTCAAAAAATTGAGATTATATTATAGATGGAATCACCTGCTCCATTAAAGTCTAGATAGAAATCAGTCACCCAGGTGGGTAACCAGGACCTCCCAACCAATCACTTCCTAAAAAATTCCATAGTTATTTCCATGTACCATTGATATGTGTCCTGTCTCTCTATTCAATCAATACTAGCTAAGCAGATACACTTATAATCTTATTTGTTGATCGTAGTTTTGATCTATGTTGTACGCAGCTTTTGATTTTGTCCCTACCCTGTGAATTTGCTCTATAAAACATTTTTAGAGAAATGGCATCTGTGACAACTCACCCTCTGTCTCTTAGGAATTATCTCTCTCAGGAAATATTTTTTCTACTCTTAATCTCCATTGTTCCTTGGAATTCATTCTTTGATTTTGCAAAACAGGAGCTTAGTGTATTCAATAATGAGCAGATCTGGAATTACACATTCTCCTCTGTATTATATAAATTGGGAAAATAAGTGAACAGTGTATATATCTGATTAGATATGTTTTATAAAGTAAAATGGAAAACATGTAGACACACAAAAAATTATCTGACCATGTTCCACCCAAGAAAAAACATAAGGTGAGTTATGTCGCATTTTAGGAGCTACTGTAGTTGGCATTGTCAGAAAAGCTCTCTCAGTGAAGGAGAACTTCTTGTGGAAGCATGAATTAGAAGAAAAAGACACAAAATCTATAGATCAATATCTGCCAGACCCTGAGAAAGCAAAGGCACCTACATAGGAAATGTCTTTATGATACATGGAAGAAAAAGATTAGTGTGAGAAAAAGGTATGAAACAAGGATTACAAGTAGAGAAAAGTAACAAAAATAGTTTCAAAATTGTATTACTTTTATAAGGTAAGCTATTAAAAGATTTTCAGGCAATTGCTTAACAAGAAAACAGTCCAAAAGACTTGCTTTTGGGTTAGATACAAGGTATTGAAAAGATGAAGAAAAGAAAGAAGACAATAAATTTATTTTCCTGAGAAAATGTGCAAGTGGGTGGTAATACCATTTACTAAGATGAAACATATTCTGGGAGCAAAAAAGCATGCAGAAAATGGAGATAAAGCCTAGAATAGAATGGAGATAAAGGCTTTGCTTTGAGAAACCTATTATTAAAAATTCAAGTGAATACATTTTCTAAGAGCTATGTCAACAGATAAATTATGAGCACTTCTGGATAGTATAATACATGTTAAATTATTAATATGCACTGTGACTCAATGTGTTACCTTTATCAAATAATACATTTACATTTTAATGAGATTTTACTAAGCACTTGAACCCACATAAATTACTATAATACTTACTATACTAGTCATATGACAGATTATGAGCATTTAGTTCTGTGATAAGAAATCATCATTTTTAAATACATGAAAAGTACACTACTCTTTCCAAACCTAAGGTTTGATTATTGTCAGGAAAGATATACTTAATCTTTTTTGCCCGAGATCATTGCTTACACACACCCCTTTCCAGAAGGTAAATCTGAAAGAAAGGAATTCCCTACTTATGAAAGTATTTCCTAAAAAAATAAATTTAAAGTGTGAGTACAAGTTCAATGGTTAATTCAGTCTGTTGCTTTCACTAAATAAACTTAGTAAGGTTGTGTCTCATAATTAAGTAGCTAAGGGTAGTAAAGTTTTTAAAGGATATTTTAAAATGTGAGTACATAAATTTTTTTTAAAAAGCTCTAATTTTGTGTACTATAAAAAAAGACAACTTTAACTTTCCACATAATTTGCATGCTTTGACATCAATTTAGCTTTTTAGGGTCAAAAATCTGTACAACAACACCAATGACTTGGTAATTGAGATTTATTCCTATCAACCTAAGAATAAATTCAAGAAAATAACATTCTGGACAGCCTTTAGCCATCTTATATCTTGTGAGCTCAGAAAGATGCTTTAAAATGCCCAGAAGAAAATAAGCAAGATGATTTCGTGTCCTAGATTGATATTAGAACTTGCAAGTCATTGTTTAATAAATGACCTTCTTGAGCTAAAAAGCAAAGAAGTAACTGAGAACGGTAGGAAAAAATTGAAAACACAAAAAAGAACGTCATAATTTCTCTTTCTTTCACCTACAAAAAAGTCCTAGTTCACAGTATTGAGAAATGGGGTGTGTCCTTTAACTTTGTTTGATTTATTTCTGAACAATGAAATATTACCTATATGCTTATTACAGTTCTCATCAGGCAAATATTATTTTTTGTTATATATTTCTGTTATATACCTAGCATAATAACACAGGTATAGTTTATTGCCTTAAATATATTATCTTATAAGTTGACAATGGCATTTAAAAGTTTGTTAAAGGATGGTTCTAAAAAAAATGCTCAAAACTTATAGAACAGGTGGCTGAGCTGAATTAAAACTGGAAACTTATAGAACAGGTAGCTGAGCTGAATTAAAACTGGAAATAGAATTAGACATGACAACTTAAATACACAAAATTGTCCTTTATTTAACACAGCTGTATCAGCTACTTACTGCTTTATAACAAAGCACTCTTCAGCGTGTCAGCTTGAAGGCAGCACATTTTTTCCATTTGTGGAAGTCACAAGTCACCTAGGCTGTTCTATTGACCTGAGACAACTTTTCTGCTCATTTCAGCTGGCCTGTTCAAGAATACTGTCCAGTTCACTGGATGCAAGATGCAAGATAGCTTTGACAAAATCATTATATATTAGTTTCTATAATTTTAAAACATGTGAATATGGCATGTGTTGGATTCTGTGGTAATATATTTAAAACAGCAATAAAAAAGTTAATTGTTATAATTCATCCATTAGGCAAGAAAGCCACATTATGGAAGATAGGTCTTTAAAATTAAGTTCTATATCCAAAATGTCACATTTATTTGAATTATATTGGAATAAAGCATTCAGATTTTCTAAGGACTAATAGAGTACAAAACTATTTATATAGTTAAATTATGGTAAATTATTTTCAAAAATTTTGATATTTCTCCATGTTTTCTGAGTGAGTCAATAGTTTTAAAATGTACCTGTAATCTCATTAAGTTTCTATTAAATTTGCACTAAATAACTTAGAAATTAAAAGAAGGCATTCTAAGTTATATGGTTGGTATAGTCTTTATAAGCTCACTTCATAAATACTTCCAGAGCTAAAAAATTCACTTGAGGGCCGGGGAGTTAGCTCAGTGGTTCCAGCGCCTGTCTTGCAAGCACAAGGGCCGGGGTTCAATTCCCCGGTAACCACATAACAATACTGGGTGTGGAGACCCACACCCAGCAGCAACCAGTACCACATACCACAGTGCCGGGTGTGGTGGCTCACGCCTGTCATCCCAGCACTCGGGAGGCAGAGGCAGGAGGATTGCTGTGATGTGAGTTTGAGGCTGAGCTCAGGGCCAGCCTGAACCACAAAGCAAGACCCTGTCTCAAAAAAAAAAAAAAAAAAAAAAAATTCACTTGAAAGATATATGAATGAGGAAATTTTTAAAAATACATAGTACTACAGAAGGTAATTGGTGAATGACATGGCAAAAATTTAATATTATCTTATGAAAA
Source organism: Petromus typicus (assembly GCA_004026965.1). Taxonomy (NCBI): domain Eukaryota; kingdom Metazoa; phylum Chordata; class Mammalia; order Rodentia; family Petromuridae; genus Petromus; species Petromus typicus. The sequence goes on from PVIR01037861.1 coordinate 7,586, forward strand.
TATTGTTTCTAATTAGGAATATAACATATAATTGGAAAATGAAGAAATATAAAAACATAATGATAATATTTCAAAATTTATTATATAGAAATTGACCAAATTAACCGTGAGATAATATCATGTATGGACGAATAAAATTAATTTTATTTCACTAATATCTAAGGAACATAATTATTTTGGTTACTTTTTTGTTCTAATTTAAGTCCAGAATTGCATGCTAGACAAGGACTCTGTCACTGAGCTACATTCTCAACCCTGTTTGCACAGTTCAGACAGACCATAATGCAAAATTCCTTGATATGGTACATATTGAAAAGATTATGCTAAATAAACATTTTTCACATACATGATAATGTAAAATAATATTTTATTGGACTTTTTGAAATACTTCTTTTGCCTTTAAAAACAAGAGTGTGACGATTCTAAATATCTGTGTATATTGGTAGAGGCTTCCAACTTCACGCTGAAGTTCTTGATAAAGCTCTAGTCTATGGCCTTTTTTAAAAAAAAAAAAATCTTCATTGGTACATTACATATAAGCATCATGATTGCACTCCAAAATGGGTATTTGTACCAGTATAAAACACAACTTAATTTTCATTTTTCCCATAGTCCTACCCACCCTACTGTCCCCCTATATACATAAAATTGGTTTCCTTTCTTTTTTGTTATAATCTCATTATTTTTCCCCCTTCACCCTATTTTACTTTGAGCATTTTCTATTTTACAATATATAACATACAATTCTAGGACTCATTTACATCTTTATTTACTCATACCAGAGAAAAGATGCCACATGTACCTATCTGTGACCTACTTATTTCACTTATGAGGATATCCTCAAGGTATGTCCATTGAAGTATGAATGATTCAAACTTATCATTTTTTATGACAGAGTCATACTCTATTGTGTAGAAGAACCACAGCTTTTTTATCCAATCTCCAGTTGATGGACACTTGGGTTGTTTCCAAGATGTAGCAATCAAAAATTGAGCTGCTATAAACATGGGAACAAAACTTCTATAGCACAGTAATTGACTGAAGAAATCAACAAATGGGACCTCATTCTTTTAAAAAGCTTCTGCACAACAAAGGAAACCACCAACAGAGCAAAAAGGCAACAAACAATGTGGGAAAAAATCTTTACCAGCTGTTCCTCAAAGGGCTACTATCTAGAATATATAAAGAGCTCAAAAAAATCAGCCCATCCAAATTTAAAGACCCAATTCAAATATGGGCATCTGAAATAAACAGATATTTTTCAGAGGAAGAAGTAAGAGCAGCTAAGAAGCATATGAAGAAATGCTCAACATCATTAGTCATTTGAGAGATGCAAATGAAAACAACACTGAGATTTCATCTCACTCCACATAGAATGGCTGCCATTTCAGATTCGGCCAACAGCAAATGTTGGCGAGGCTGCGGAGAAGAAGGAACCCTTCTCCACTACTGGTGGGACTGTAGACTCATAGAACCCCTGTGGAGATCAGTTTGGAGATTCCTCAAAAAGCCAGGATTGGAGGTCCCATTTGACCCAGCCATTGCCCTGCTAGGTATATACACACAAGAATTAAAAGACTTACATTACAGTGACATCTATGGCCTTTTTTTTTTTTAATCCCTCAGTCTGCGCTGAGTGTTGTTTCTCTTCCCTCTTCATTCTCATATTCTTGCACCATTTGAATCTCTCAGTTAAACAAAATGCATAAAAGTGCGCAATTATTTTTATTTTCATTATATTGATGACTGGAGTGGTAACTTTATAAAAAATAGTTAACTATTTTTATATATTTGACAAATTTTGTTTATGTATACTATCATTTTGTTTAGATTTTAATATATGGTTGTAAGGTAATTGTATATAATAATTTATGTTCTATCTAAAGTTGAAATTTTCTAGTTATCATCCACTCAGATTTGTGTTGAAAATATCTTCCTTTCAGAGAAGGCACGATTACTCTCTTGTATTTTGTTATGACAGATAGTTTTTAAAATGTGATGTCCCACGAATTTTTAACTGTATAATAGAAACAAAGACATGGAAGAAACTATAGAGTTGAAAGATTAAATAAAAGATGAAATGATAATAAATGAAGCTTCAGAACGCGATCCCCGTGGGTGATTGCACGTACGAATCCATCTTGATGGGAGCTGTCTCCCCCGGCCCCTTACGCTTCTGTTTGAGCAGCTGTCACGTGTAGTGCTCAGAAGGCTGCACATTCTCATAAAGTGTGCAGATTCAGACCCAAGGCCACGGCGTAGTCTCGCTATTCCTCTCCAGGGAGGCTCTTCTGAGCTAATAGCTACTCCAACTCGTCTCACCTCTCAACATTGCACATTTGGCACAAATTGCATGACACTTTAAATTGGTAAAACATCTCATTTTATTTTATGTTTGTACAAAAATAACATAAACACTGGTTTTATAAGAGGTTCAATGCTCAAATAAGTTCTTCTAGATTCAAAAGGAGGGAAAAAAGGGATTTGGGGTTCACACATATATAAAGATCAAAGTCATTAGAAAGAAAAACTATTACTTATATAAAGGGGTCTTTTTGTAAAACTTTTAAAGTAATCAATTATTTTTGATGCAAAGTTGTTTATATTTCGTGTTCTTTCTAGGACTATTTGAAAAAAGAAAAAAAATCATGAAATGTTAGGTACCTTGAATAAACACATAAATTTTCACTTTTGTAGTTAGTAAATAAGTGAATCATAGCCTGGTCATATTTCAAAATATACAGAATAAAATAAATAAAGAACATGTGAAAATAAGTTAAACTTAACTGTGTATACTATTCATATGTTAGAAAAAACATGTTTTGTAACTATCAGGAAGATTATAAGTATTTGAGATATAACACTCAATGTAGCGCTAAAATAAACTAAAAATTATCTTAGAATCAGTTATCTAATGCTGTAATGAGTTGTATACAGTTCTTGATGTAAAATGAAACAGAATCCTTCACTTTATTATGTTCACTTTTCTAAAAGGAATCAGCTTTGATGCATTTTATTCAAACTGGAATGGATTAAGAATTGCTGCACTTATTTACAATTTTTACAGTTATATTCACACATGGAAATAACAGAACACATAGGATTTTTCAGTAAATCATGACTATTCATTTGTAAATAATAATTTTAATTGTTTTGGAAGAAGATTATGGGGGAATAGACAAGATCTGAAGTTATTTTAGGCAAGAATGAATAGACTATAATTTCAATAAGAGGTTGAATAATAATAAAGGAGAAAAGCTCACTGGGTTTACTTAATTTGGAAGTCAATCATGCACAGACAAAGATGATTTATAGTCTTGGGTGGATACACCTAACACTCAAGGCTCAGCACCATTTGGACTCATGATCCTGGAATAAAAAGCTCTTATTTTAATTTAGAAAAAAAGCAACAAAGGAAGAAGAAATCTTATACAAAATGAAAAAATTTAAAAGTTAAAAGTTTTGCAAAAAATGAAATCTGATAATTCTACTTGTAGATTCTACTCAAGATAAAAATAAACTAAAATGCATGTAATTATCAGTCTATATTTGGAAGAATGTTAAACTTTTCAAGGGATTCAATAAGCTATAAGTGCAGGAAGGAAAAAAAAAAAAAAAACAGCATATCTGTACTAGTCCTACAGTCTTCATGGTGGAAAATATCCTAATACTCTTATCTTCTTTTCCTTCCAAAATGATAATTTATTTTTATACTATTAATATTAATATAACATCCAGAATAACAGATCCAAATTCCCTATGTTATTATGAGTGTTGCAGCTAATACAGCATGATTTTAGAAAAATTTGTGTTATAGTTTTAAGAATATCAACTTATATAATTTTCATTAACATGTCAATGGTGTTGATAAAACATGAAAAACCGTCATGAATACCTTTTAAAACAGGGATATGTCAGAGTAATATTTAGGAATGATGTGTCATGAGTTTAACTCTTTTAGGAAATATTTGCTATATCTTAAAGCTGTGAAGAAAAAAAAAATCTCTGACAAGAGCAGTCACTTAATTTATTCTCCATGTCAGGCACATCTGTGTCTCCTTGTGTCTATGTTTTATCTCCTTCTTGGTTTTATATAAGCCTGTGGAAAAGTCTGATAAATATGTTTAAATATTATAATATATTCATGGAAGGAACGAACAAAAGTTGATACAGGATGAGCCAACCATTTTTATCTGTATATGTTATGAAAACATCCACAACATGACAAGCATGTGCTAATCTTCTCTAACATTGAATACTGTAAAAAAAAAAAAAACCTTTAAAAAACTGTTCAAAAACAGTTTAAAAGTTGAAGTGCAGTGTCAATTAATGTAAGGAGAAATTTATGATGTTTTCAGAAAAATGGACAACTCTTCAATAAAACTATGAAAATAAATAAATAGAAGAGGTGAGTAATGTAGAATAATTTGGAAAAGGAGCAGAGGTGAATTAGCACTAATTTAGAAAAAAATGGAGAATTTAATTTGACACGTTTGCTACTTTAGACCGTATTAATTAGATTTCATGCATATGTAATTATAAGCCTCATTTAAATATTTACACAGAAATGTAACTCCTGCCACTAAAATAAATTTGTATTTTGTTTAATAATATAACATACATTTTTGTTCAAATCCCAAGTAACACAATGCATTTTAAAGTAATAATGATAATAATAATAATAATATTTTAAAATTTCTCTCTAAGTTTGAAAGGAATGGTGTACAGCTTCCTGTACAGACCAGAAATACCACTATTGCTACATGCCAACAATATGTTCCTTTGCCACTCTAAGCACCAGATTTTTGTCATTAAGAAAGATGTATGTGTATGTTTGTATGTATCTGTGTATATAATTACAAGAATGTTTTGACATATGAAATAACTTCTTTTGTATGTCAATGTTTACTTGTGCCTACTTTATTCAGTTGGATATAGAATTTTGTCATCATTATAATCTAATATTCTATTTATAATATTTTCTATTTCTTTAGTATCTGCATAGTAATGAAGACCAAAGCTAAAAGATCTGTGGTAAATTCCTTTTTTCTCTTTAACTATAGTTCTAAGCCATAGTATTTACCAGGTTGCATTAGGTAATATTTTACCTATTCATAAAACTCAACTGCTTTATGATGTATGGTAATTTTTCAAATTAGGAAAGATTAAGATAATTAGTGGTTGAAAATCAAAAATACTGCTGCTTCTATTCAGATCCATTTTTCTCCAAATATAGATGTGGACAACTTAACATCTACTCACTTTTATCTTTGTAATATTTGTGAAATGCATAGCATATCTATATTTTGTATCTCTTATCACAAAAATTCATGCAAAGACTTTAATATTATACATGTATGTTTATAAAGTATCTATAACAAGATTACTGTTATTACTTGATAGATTGTATGTAGTTTTTCTAAAATAAATAAATGAAGATTATCTTTACATATATCTAAAGTATGTTTTATCTTGAGCTTTTCTTCCTATCTAGAAGATTTTGGGCACAACTTTGTATATCACATTCAAGGTACACTGTGTATCCCCATTTGAATATAGTTTATGTTTACTATATTTTTTACTGGTAATGTAATATTAAATTGTTTTCAACCAACAAGAATTTGGTGAAGTGATAGTTCTGAAATTCAAAAAAAAAAAATAAATATAAGCTAAGTAAAAGTTGATGACCATTTACAATTGAAGAGACACAAAAAGCTTAAAGTATGTTCAGTTCTGGTTTTCAATCTGAGATTCCTTATTTACTTATTATACAATGAGACACAGTCACTTAGATTTCTTAAGTCTCTTTTTTATTACTTATAAAGAGCATATGTATATAAAATACTAAGACATGTTTGCTATATTGTAAGTGTTTAAAAAGCATAAGTTTTATCCTATCGTTTAGAGTACTTAGTAAGTATCCTAAGAGTTGATGTTTTTCAAGGAGCTGGACAGTATTTTGGTTCTCTTTGGGGTTATTCTGTGAAATCTTGAAAAAATTATTCAAAGTCTCCATCCTTGACTTCTTCCAGAAAATAAAGCAAATTGACAGAGTATGCGCTCACATAATCTGTGTGCATTTCTTTTGAAATCTTAACTTTTAAAAGTTAAAATCAATTCTGCATACATGAAAACACAAGCTATCCGCCAGTCAAGTTAAGGATAGTGCACACTTTTCACAGTTTGACAATGTGTAGTAGACTTTAACATTTTTCAATGTTTATGTAGGTATGCTATTTTCTTTTACATTTTGTCATATATTATAGTAGAAATGGATATGACATCAATTAAACCTTAAAATTGATGACACAATTCAGCTCTTATGTGCAGTAAGAAGATCAGACAAGAAACTGTTCATGCACTTGGTGTTATTGAAGTGACTTCTGATTAACACTCTTCTGTGAAATTTAAGAAGTAAAAATGAAAGATACAAACCAAAATACAAACACTATACCCAGAAGTGATTGGGCAGGAAAATATCTTCATTTATTTGAATGAAAATTTGTTAAACAATTTAAAGATTCTATAATTTAAATCTATCAGGTTAAGAATGGCAAAATGAAGTAAAAAATAAGATTTAGATGAGATCAGATCTGTAAATTCAAGGGTTTTATTCTAGAAATTATTTATCAAAAAAAGTACTCACCTTATTCTTGCTCTTGTTGTTCCTTATGAATTTAAGAAGAGTAAAATGACTGAGAGAAGGCGAAAGTAATTCCTGTAGCAAACAGGTCTGATAACAGTGTTGTAAGTGTTTCATAATTCAGTGAAATTGAGTGGACACTGTAATTTTCCTTAGTTCATTATTAAACTGAATAGAGAAGCTTACTAAATTGCATTAAGTCATTTGATTTGCATGCTAAGCTTAGTTTCAGGAAGTAATGAAGAATAAGCCTTTTTTTCACATTTCTATTCCTTACAAGTTGTGGTAGGGCCACAACTGTGCTAGTATATGGTAACTTTAAGATGAACCTGTATTGAGGATATCCTCATAAGTGAAATAAATAGGTCACAGATAGATATATATCGCATCTTTTCTGTGGTATGAGAAAATGAAGATGTAAATAAGTTCTAGCATTGTATGTTATATATTGTGAAATAGAAAATGCTCAATGTAAAATAAGATGAAAGGGGACAATGTTGAGATTGTAACAAAAAAGTAAGGAAACAAATTTTATATATATGGGGGGGTGGTAGGGTGGGTGGGGCTATGGGAAAAATGAGAATTAAGTTGTGTCTTATACTGGTACAAATCCCCATTATGGAGTGC
>PVIR01037862.1:0-14889 GCA_004026965.1 Petromus typicus
CAGAATGTGCACTATTTTTCAGCAGGCATAGATGGAAATAGTTTTTTATTATTGTATCCAGATTAATAATAGGTCTTGGCATATGTAAGGAGCAGGATGAATAGTTGTTTTTATCATATGTTAGGATGGACTATGTAGTACTGTCATGTTTCATAGATTGGGTTAATCTTTTTAAAAAACTATTTTAATTTTACTGTTTCACATAGCAATCATTTTCCATCTTTCTGGAGCTTTGCACTCCTAGGATTTTTGTAGTAATGGTTACTTATATTTCTGTACATTTTCAGACATATAGGATTGGCCTAGAAAATGGAGGTGAAAAGATTTCTTATAATTTAATAGGACCTTTCACACAATTGTTCATCTTCAAATCTAACCTAAGGAATTGCTGGAATATTTCTAGTTAACTCTCATCACAGGCATGTTGAAAGACAAATTTGTTGCTTTTACTTGTAGAGGTTGGATTCTTAACACTGAAACAAAAATATCCTGTAAACGTTCAGAGAAATTTGTCATCATTAGCTGCAGAAAAGGTGGAAATTCCAGAGCAATGTGGGAACTTGTGACTCAGCTAATGATTCAGCCAGATCCAGAGAGATGGGGGAGAGACTACCTGCCTCAGTGACGTGGCCTAAGAGACTCCTCAGAACCTCACTTGGTCTCCCTGTTAACTTGTTACGGCTCCTTCTGCCTTCTAGAAATTATGTCTCTGACCAGTTTAGATAAGTCAGCTTCCAGATAAGTTAGTGTGTAAAAAGCAGAAAACACAGGAGATTCATTTCTAGATACACAGGGATTTGAAAAGTGAAATTGGAAAATCACCCTTGCTGTTCTCTGGAAAGAGTCAAGTGAGCATTTCCATGCTGTTGGTTACCTGCTGCTGTGGGGAGAAGAGTGCGGAGGGAGGCCTCGGAGCTGTGCTGGACTCTCAAAGAGGGACCAACGGCACAGGGAGAAGCCCTGTCCTCACCGCTTGGCTCTGGTGGGCAGGGCAGGAGGGCGCCAGACTCTCTCTTGCTGGGAATGACTAAGGCAGATGTCTCCTTTTTCTGTTTCCCATGGTGTAGCTTGAACAGGAGGAACTTCTAGCCAGCTAGTTGCTGTCAACCTTTGGTGGGCAGTAAATCTCTGATATGTGGGATTCTAATAAGAATATGTACATATACAGCTTTTCTATTCCTTAGTCTTCTCCTTAAAATGTCTTAGAATTTTAGTGAACCTCATAATATATTCCTAATTTCTATGTTCAAGGACTCAATTCAAGAGGCTTTCTGATGGTATATCTACATGACTGCCATAATTTGGAAATGGATCTTTTTCACAAAAGCATCCCTTAGTTAGGGACTCACATTAGCGGCTGATGCAGAGGGAGGAACTAACCTGTGGAACAGGAATTAAATTATACATTTTCAGCAAGATTACTCAGGTAAGTAAGAGTTCAGTTCATAACATGGATATAACTGAAGTGTACGAAGGGAAAGATAATTTGGTAAATTTTAGCCCTTTCTTATTCTCAATACAGATACAAATTTATGAAGAAAACCTTTGGACTTAACAATCTATTTAAATGATGTATTACTAAGTTATTTGAAGTGATTGACAAATGGTAGCAGCAGCACTGCTACCATCTAGTGGATGATTGATGCAATTAATCATTCTTTGGCTTGACGGCTTCCAGACTTGTGACTTCAAATGATTCTTGATAGATCGGCCATGACTATTTTAACATATCATGTTTAATACAGAATGCTGTTTATTCTTGAAAGTATATGGGAAATAATGAATTAAAATTTTTTTCTCTACTTTTAAGGAGATGCCCCAAATTTTAAGCTATACAAATTCTATTTTGAAAATTAAACTTGGCACAACACTTCTGGAAAATATCAAATCATGTGTGATATATGTGTCATGGAGTGATTTTTTTTCCTTTTTTACTGACATAACTGGTCTGGCCAAGGTCCCTGGAAGTCTCTTGCCTCACTCCAATCTGCTTTCTACACTTTCATGTGTGAAAAAGGACTCTGGAACCATTTACAGCTTGCAATCTTCAGTGGTTTTTCTTGTCCTCTGACCGTTGTGCAAAGTCCTGAACAGGGCCTCTCATCCCTGCCTGATAGGGTTCCCATTGTTCCTCCCAGGCCCACACAGACCTCTCCTCCCTCAAGTATCTAAGTTCCACTTTCCCTAGCATTTGAAGGGGCATAGGCCCAGAAGGCCTCTCACTTTGTCCAGCAGCATTCCTTGAGGAGGCCTCTGACCCACAACAAGAAGTAGACTTCTTGTACAGTCATCTAGCACTTACTTATTTCATATAAATTATGTAACTAATCATGAAATGATTTGCTAATTATTTGGTTAATTGCTGTCTTTTCTAATGGTCTATCGACCCTGCAAGGGAGAAAGTGTTGTCTTTATTTCTCACCATTCTGTCTTGAATTGCTCAGCACAGTTCTTGGTGTGTAGCAGAAAGCTCATTGTATAACAAGAGTTGAGGCTTGTCTGTGGCTCACTCATCTATTCACAACATTTCTTTCCCCAAAGTAGACAGCTCGTCATGATTTGCTATTATAATGACTGACTTTTATTATGCTTAGTTCTAAAAGATCCAAGTTTATATGAAAGGCTTGGAAAGACTAAGGAAACTGAAAAATCTCCAACCAAAGAAAAAGAAGGATTACAGTTAGACAAGAAGTGAGCAGTGAGCATTTTGAAAGAAGGTGCCTGGCATCATTGACTAGTACAGATGTTCCAGGACGTAGCTGGCGATGTGTTTGACCGCGAGCATCGTCTCCTCACAGGTCGCACGGATTTGAGACTCAGGAAGCGCAAAGCCATATCTGCCTGTGTCCCGGAGTTCGAAGGTGAAGGAATATTTGATTCCTTGGTCATAAGCCCAGTCGTCAGAGCCACCAGCAGCAGGATCTGAAATGAGCAAGTAGGGGGAGGAAAAACATCTTTAAATCTAGGAAGGAGGTTAAAAATTGTGGCCTTTATTTTATAATTACAAACATTTCACTGCAAAATCTGTGTTGACCAACTTTGTAGTATCCTGGGTCATACATTCGTTATTTGGACACTGTTTTAAAACTTATTTCTTCTGGTTTTATCTGTAGATCTACATGATGGCATTGATATTTTTTTCTATTAGTTTTTTGAAACAGGGTTTCACTTTGTAGTTCAGGCTGGCCCTGAACTCACTATGTAGCCCAGGCTAGCCTTGAACTCATGGCAATCCTCCTGCTTCTGCCTCCTGAATGCTGGGATTACAGATGTGAGCCATGACACCTGGTGGCCCTGGTATGTTTCACTTCCCAGAAATAATGTAATCTGTAATATAAAAATTCCAGGGTGCTTACATACTCTGGTACATTAAGGTATATACATAGCATAGTATATATCAAGCTACATACTTATAGCTTAATCTCCCCTCGTACATATACACACTGAAGACTTCTCTGTGAATGTGCATCTCCTCTCAGGAAAGTAATGAATGCTGTGTGATGTGTGGTGAGAGGACAGGACTCCAGGCCCTGTGGGAAGTGTGCTGAGTCTGAATAATGGAATTGGAGCAATTTGAGGACAGATCTGGGCCTTCACTCTTTTTTATCTTCAATGTGGAACATAGGGCCTGGCAAGATGTCCGCTTTCACCTGGTTATTAATTCATTCAGTGCCACTAACACATAACGTAGGCATTCACTCATTGTTGACCCATTTATCTGTCTGTCCAACCACTGGACAGCCCTGCTGAGCGGCGGGCCACGTGTCCAGCTCTTTCCCCTAAGGCTGTGGAGTGTAACGGAAAAAGAACACCTAACTGAATTAGGCTGAACTGAGCGTACACCAAATTCACAATATATGAGTAAGTGAGTTATTGGAAGCTGTTCAAAAAGAAGATATACCACCTCTTCCTTAGAGCACCTTTAGAAAAATGAAAATATGGAAAAGTATTTTATATAAAGCTAAAAAAACCCCGCCCTGAATCCAACGGCTCAGGATGAGAGCCTCAGAGGCAGAGAAGGCCTCTCGGTGACAGGACTGGGTCTTTTTTCTTGTGTGTATTTCTGTTTCTTTCAGACCTCGGGGAAAAAGGAATCATCTGAGGAAAATAGAAATTGAAAATAGGATCCGTTCTATGCGCCTTTGCAGAGAAATCCAAACTCTGCAGCATTCGTGGCCGCGGGATCGGGCCTCTGACGCCCTCTCCGTAGGTCCCTTCCACTCCCTTCCACGTGCTGAGGGACCGGCTAGAGGCTGACGCCCACGCCCTGAAGGTGGCCTGTGCCTCAAACCGCCGCACACCCGCAGTCTGTTTGGTTGCGGAACGCTCGCCGGGTGCTTTGCTCAGCGCTGCCCTCGGCCAGCGGCTTGTCCTCTCTTGGGAACCGGCTCCTGGCCCTGCAGGGGGAGTTCACTCGTCGTGCCTCTGAACGGCACAGCCGCGCCTTCCTTGCTTCCACACTGTGGAAGTCTTCTTTGAAGCCTGCTCAGTTCCTCTCTTCTCTCTACTGCTCTCTCTATGTTTCCTCATCACCTCCTCAGGTCCTGGCCCACAGGAGATGTTCGGTGGACGCACGCAGAGAGCAAATGTTTTGGGGGTTGCCAACGACATTTTTCTTTCTCTTTTTGAACAGAAAAAAGTCATCTATGCCATCAAAACACCTCTGTGAGGCAAAAACCACGTGCTCTGGATAACTGGAAAAGAAAGGCGCCGGGAGCCTGTGGTGGCTTCTTCCGCACAGGTCCCTGTGCACAGTCCTGAAGTCAGGACTCACATATCGTAGTGGCGCCGGGGCCGTAAGTGTACTGGGTGCCGTGCAGGGAGGCAAGTTCCTTCACAGCCGCTTTAGACAGGGCGTTCTGGAAAAGAAAGAGCGAGAAATAAATACGGAGAAGCACATCCTGCCGAAAAACACACCCCCTGCACGTTCATCTGAGACACTGGAGGAGTTTATTTCACATTTGAGTTAGTGTTTATGCCGGCGGAGTGCCCATTCGAACATTTCTAGGCTCCTTGGTCGTATGATATAAGTAACTCCCGCTAAAGGACGTATCCTATAAGGCCCTCTGCAAATTGTCTGACATTTCTGCCTTGTCTCTGGACCATGTAAGAGAAAAAATAGTCAAGGAAATCACGGTTCTGTGCAGATGTGGTCTTACAGCCACACAAACAAGACAAAAACCAGCTGGCACGGGTGATCGGTGTGAAGCCAGTGCCGAGTCACGGTGGGACTGGAATAGTTAGGGCAGGCGCGTCAGAAGCTACATGTAGGAACGACGGAGTCAATGCACACCACTCAGTGCCAGCCTGGAAACGCTTAGGAGCTGGCACTTCCGATGATGACTGGTAGTTCCAGCTTGGAAGGATTTTCTACTCAAAAACTAGAGAATATTTTGTTCTCTTTCAATATGCTGAACATTGGAATTCCAGGATAATTCGAAAGGAGTATTAACATTCATATTCTTTTCTCTTAGCAGCAGTCTCATCTTCTCATAAGATCATTACCCCAGCAAACTGCACGTGATCTCTCGAGGAGATGGGCTTCCTGCACCCAGAAATAATGTGATGGACATTCTTCTCTACCTGTTTAAGTAAGCACTAAAAAAAGGAGGCCTGACTTGGCTTCCCAGGGAATGCACAGCTTTGAAAACTGTTTACTATAGCAGAAGTTGCCATAATTCATTCTAATTATGAAAGTTGTTGTCTTTCGTAATTTAGCATCATAATTATTTTCATTGTTTATGTTTGGAAGACTGTGAGGTTGGTGGGAAAATAAGAATAATCTGAATTTTACAAAGAAGGAACTTCTTTTACCCTTATTCTAATATTAAATCCAGGTTATAGAGTTTTATGTCAAACTGAGAAAGTATAGCTTTTAATATTTCAAAGATTTTGATCCTGAAAGCATTAATGCTCTTTGAACTGGGAAGCACATTAGAAAAAAATTTAAGCATTTTCTATTTCACAATATATAACATACAATTCTAGGACTCATTTACATCTTTATTTTCTCATACCAGAGAAAAGATGCAATATGTACCTATCTGTGCCCTATTTATTTCACTTATGAGGATATCCTCAAGGTATGTCCATTTAAGTGGAAATGATTCAAACTTATCATTTTTTATGGCAGAGTAATAGTGTATATGTAATGTACCAATAAAGATTACAAAATTTTAAAAAAAAGAAAAAATTTTAAGAAGTTATAAAATTTAAGTCAACAGTTTTCTGATTTGGACCACTGAAATGATGCAGTGAGTTCCCTGGAACTAACCTGTTATTTTCAGGGTTTTGTATTAGTAATTTGAAAATTTTAAGATTCTATCTCTCAGTTTCTGAGCTGGTAAGCTAATACATGCTTTACCATGGTGATGTGCATACATGTTTTCCTGTCTCATCTTACCATAACCAAGACAGTAGTCTTGGAACCTCTGTTGAGTCTTTGGTAAAAGCCCCATTATTGCTTAAAATGAGAACAGTCTACAAAGATTGTATAATGCTCAGAATACTTGTGAAACCATCTTTTAGTGATGTGAAGGAGGAGGACATAATAGTTCTTTTGGTAGACGAACAACATGTTTTTGCTATTCTACAATTTCTTGCCTTTGTTAAAGGATGTTTCCGGTTATTTTTTGTACAACAGCAACTCTGGTCCTGAAGAATACCTGCTCCTCCCTTAGATGCTTTCTTCAGATTTTACTTCTCTCAGTTTAAGCTGAGAATTACTATTTTAGCTAGCCAAAACACAATTCTTCAGGATTAGTTCCAAGTGTGAACAGTTCTGAAGGGGAAAAGTTATAAAGAAAAGTTACGTGGATGATTTACTTGTTATCAGTATCTATTTAACTCATGCCCCAATTGTCCTCCAGGGTCTCTCTACTGATGTTATATAACAATTTAATTTTTAGTTCAAGCTGAAATGGCTTGCTCATGACATGTCATCTCCATCAGCTTATCAATTTATCAGTGTGGCCATAACTGCCATTAGAGCTACACAAAATTTCCATTGGGTTTTTCCTCAAACTAGGCTCTGGGCGCATAAAGTGACCTGAAGTGCTTCTGAAGCCCCAAGATGTATCTGTCTCCTGCAAAGTGTTGCTCTGTCTTCAGTGCTGAAGGAAAATCAAAGATTGAGTTTGGCTTAAAAGGCTGTCTTTCATTCCTGTCACTGGTGCACAGGGAAGGAACATTTAGTTCCTTTCACACTGTCTGCTTCCTCCCCCTCAACTCTCATTTGATATCTACCTGTTGCTCATGTTCTGGGTGTTACCTCCTTACTTCATCTGTAATAGCTTTGCCACCTTCCATGGGTGGGACATTCTCCTTTTGCAGAGAGGGTAGCCTTCTCTCTCAAGCCACACCAATGTGCATCCTCATATTCCTTCCAAGGCAGATTTTTCTCAAACCCCTTCCTTGCCTTCCTATCCCTTTTGTTTTACCTCCATTACTTTAGGAGCTCTTCCTCTTTCACTGAACTCATCTCTTCCTCTCTTCCTACATGGAGAACTTCTATTGTTCTTTCAGATTTGTTTAGAGAGCTATCATTTTTGTGAATCTATCCCTAACTCTTTAATAGAGGAGTCACACTGTGCTGTAAGCAGCTGCTTGTGCACCTCCTTTCTGTATAGAAGCTGCTGATGGGAAAGGATTCTTGGCCATTCACTTTGTATCTTAAACAGATTGCTCAGCATCTGGAAGTGGTTGGTTGACTGAGCCCTGTTCCGGGGCTTTCAGGCTTTATAAATGGGCAGGATTTGGAAGAGGGTGCAGGGTGTTGAGCATTACAAAGGCGAAATGTGACCCACTGAGTGGAGACTAGAGATGCTCCCGCGGAGGGCGCTGATGATGGCTGATGAGTTGCTACTTTTAAACGCTTCCTATTCTGTGCACTTTACTTATTTCTATTAAATTAAAAAGAAATCTGTGGACTCTTTCTCTGAGCCTATCCAAAGCCAAGAGACCAAAATGAACAGATGTTAATCAGCTAAAATATCCTATTTGAAATTCCAATTATCTTAACAAAAATCCCTGGAAT
Source organism: Petromus typicus (assembly GCA_004026965.1). Taxonomy (NCBI): domain Eukaryota; kingdom Metazoa; phylum Chordata; class Mammalia; order Rodentia; family Petromuridae; genus Petromus; species Petromus typicus. The sequence goes on from PVIR01037862.1 coordinate 8,036, forward strand.
CAGTGTGGGGCTCTTCTTCTGAAGAGTTTAAATAATTTCACAAATGTTATTCATTTATCTTCCCAACATTATCTGTCCACATTTCATCACCACAGAATTTTCTAGCAGAATGGAATGCCACGTGGGGCAGCTTGCTCAGCAGGGATGTTCCGACCAAGCTGGATGATGACCCTTGCCAGAAACGAGAGTGAGGAAGGCGAGGCTTCCACTGCTAATCTACTAGTGTGGTAACTCCTTCCCCTGCACATTTCTGTAAACAAGGACTAACATGACAGAAGACTCAAGAAGCAACAACAGAGCAGGGAACGGGGCATTCCTTGAAGCTCCAGTTGATAGCGTGTTTTCTGGAGCGACCAGTGAAGGACAAGTCTTACATTTTTACTCAGTCTGTGCACAGTAAGAACTAGCATTTACATAAAACCTTATGCTTTACAAAGAGCTCTTGATAAGCCCTAGGTATTTTTATCCCCATTTTACAGATAAAAGAATCAAAACTCAGAGCCGATAAAAGATCTTGCCCAAGGGCACATAGCCCTGTAAGTGGCTGAGTTGAGTTAGGTTCTTCTTCTTTTAAATTCTATGCTCTTTTTCACTTCTCCTTGTGGCCTTCAAATACTTCAAAAGACGGGTTGCTGGAGCTGGTTTTACCAATTGTAAAGAACAGAAGGAAGCTAAATATAAATCAGCCTCATAGCAAACTTTGCTTTCAGTCAAGGCCAAACATGGCTGGCCTTTACTAATCCCTAGATGTGAATTTCCTACCACATCTTATGCATGTTCTCTTTTGTTATCTGTTTCCTTAAAAAGAGGCCTTGGTCCTAGAGCAAAAGACAGAGAGAATCTAAAGTGTCACATCTAGCTGAAAGCCCTAGAGACAAAGGACGAGACGCATACTGTCTCCCAGGCCCCGGCCCCAGGGGCCTGGGGAGATGAATAGGCAGAGGGGGTTCTTTCCCACTGACCTCTGTTGCCAGGTACCCTGGGATAATGTAGCCCTGTCTCTTGATGGTGCACATAGTCCTCACCGGCACTCCATGCACACAGCTGCCTCGTGACAGGGGCCTGCCCTGTCTAATCTTTCAGCCATCCATTATTATCATATTAGGAAAAAAAGCCTCATACCCACCATGAGGCATTGCACCAGTCAAAGGAAATTTGCTTCAGAAGTTTGTTTCTAACTTGAAGTACTGAGTTTAACCATCCCTGCTGGTGAATGCACGAGATAATGGAAGCCTCAAAATGATCTTTAACTGCAGTTTCCTTCCTTCTGTCCTGTGATAAAATGTAACTTACACCAGGGGACCAATGAGAAATTTAACTTTTATGATTTTGGTGCAAAGGGAGCAGCTCTTAAGGTCGATAAGCAGGCACTGAGAAAGAAGCCCTTGGGACTGGAAAAAACAAACATGTTTCTCAGAATAAAGGAGGCTCTGTGATTAGAAAAGGGAAAGGAATCAAGGAAACACTTGCTTTGGGAGCTCTCTGCAGAGCCCACAAGGAGTGCGGGAATGTTTTAGCTTCATAAACCAAATTTTTTCCTTGGCTGATCTGTGGCTATATTTTTCAGCTCTTTGAAATTCAAGGGAAATATAAAGCATGAGTCAGCTGAACTTGTAGTCCAGGCTGTTTTGGTTTAGTGAAAGTTGTGTTTCTCCCAAATAAACTTAAGAAGTAAATTCTATGTTATAAGGATGTGCCAGTTTCTGGCAGTTGAGAATTTCAGAACAATGCATACTATTTTGAGGGGGCTGTCAGATCTCATGAAAGCCAAGAGTCTTTGGCTAGGAATATGATGGCTCTTATCTTTGTTTCAAGCATGCTTTCTCAACCTCAGCGCACTTGGTGTTTCGGGTTGGATGAGTCTGTGCCATATGTGGGGCTGTCCTGTACACTGTAGGACGTTTATCAAATTCCCTGGCCTCTATCCAATTGACATGAACAGAACTCCCACAGTTATATCAATCAGAAATGTTTTTCAAACACTGCTAAATGTCCTCTGGGCCAAGTTTTGGGGGGAGGGAGGAGAATAATTGAAAAGAAAGTAAAACAAAAGATACAGAAAACATGAGTTTATTTTAGTGAAAATGCTAAAAAGAAGCAACTATTTTTTAAAGGTGCTCAGAATGCCTGTCCTACTGTTAATGACATTATAGGTGGCTCTCAGGGATCTCTGCTAAAATGACACTTTACCAGTGATGCTGCCAGATTTAGCAGAAACAAAAACCAAACACCGAAAACAAGATGTCTAGCTAAATTTAGGTAAAGCTAATAATTTTTTTTAGCTTAAGTTTGCTCCAGGAAATATTTGAGACATACAGGAAAACTACTTTTTTGTCTGAAATTAAAAAAAAAAATTTTTTTTTTTGGCAGAACCAGGGATCAAACTCGGGTCCTTGTGCTTCCAAGGCAGACACTGAGCCAAATGCCTAACTGAAATAAAAATTAAACTGGGACTTCTGCATTTAATCAGACAATCTTGTACATCTGTTACTGGCTCTGGGGCCTGCTGTGACTGATACTCAAGCACCTCCTTAGCCTGCCATCTTATTGACCAAATCTTAGCCCTGCTCTGCCCATCAGGAAGATAATAAAGCAGCCTGACCCCATTCTTGTCTTTGTCAGGTCTATATTTGAGTCCTGCTGTTGGATATCTGTCAGCTCCTTTCTCAGTCCAACGTGCCCTATTCCTTTCTTTGCCATCAAAATCCTGCCTGGACATCAAAGTTTAGAACATAGAACATCTCCTCTATGTCCCCTCCTCAGGCAGTCCCAACACACATTGCCTAAATGCCAGCAACTGTGCATAATTAAAAACACCAATTCTTTAATTTTCTTTCGTAGTTCCTGGTATCTGAACTTTATAATTTCAGTAAGATCATAAGTTCTCGGGGGTAGGAGCCACAATTATGATGAATACTTGATAGATCCTCAGTAACATATCTGATTGACGATAAACACTACACAGGCCAGGCTCTGCAGGAGAAGCCTGGTAGGGCAGGATATCAGAGTATGCGATGGTATGTCAGCACCGAGTTTCTTTATTCAAAGATATTCCTCTGATTTACTTAAAACTCCTTGTCTTTTACATGAAATTGTAAATTATAAGAAAATTCCTCAAGGAGATATTTGTGCTTCAATCCCTGTTCAAATTTAGTGACTGAGAGCCTGCTTGATAGGGTGACTGGCCTTGCTACACTAGTTCTTGGGGAGCGACATGGTGACAGCTGTAGTGGGTTTGCATATGTCCGGCAATTGTCCTCCTCTTAATCATGGTATTTCTTCCCTCCGATTTTTATATTTATCTCTAATCATGGCTCTGCATGTGTTTACATGCTTGAGTGGACCACGGGTTTCTATCTTGGTGTCTCATTAACTAAAACTTTAATTAAGATGTATTAGGCAACTGCCACTGGACTGGAAGGGTCAGATTTCAGAAGTAGATTTCTGTCTTTTGACAATGTTTAATAGTTTTTTTAGAAAGACTACAATATCTTCTAATTCCCATTATCTTTTTTCTTGCTTAATAAATAAACATTCATTGAAACACTGGACCAAATCACATTTCTCTATCCATTCATTAATATGGAGACACCCAAATTGTAGATCATTCAAGTTCTCCTGTAGCTACATATATACTGAAAATTATACTACAGTTTGCTCTAGAAAAGTTTGCTTTCATATAATTAAATTGAATTACATCAATTGAATCAAAATGATAGGAAAAGTTGAAAGAACTTCTAATTACTCAGAAGATTAAGGTTGCTTTAGAGGGTCAAAATAAATTCAGGTACTGAATAACTCAAATCCAATAGCATTCACTGTAGGCCTGACTAATGTTAGTTAAGTATTTATTTTATGATAGAAAGTAAATGTTTAATCACAGAAAAATATTGGAGGTTGAAGTAACTTTAAGTCAATGAGTGTGATATAATGTTAACTGTTTTACATTTTAGTCACTTTCTTTATGTTCTGTAAAATGTAAGAAGTATTACTTTGTCTTGAATTTATTTGTTTTGTGAGTATTAAAATAAGCATTCAAGATGAAATTATTTTGAGGCTTTTAGTTTTCTTTTTGAAGAAGAAATTATGAACATTTTGCCTCAACAAAACTGTTTATTGTATTTCTTTGTTAATTAGACTTTTAAAATAATTTTTGAGGACAGAAGTTGGAAAACTACAGCCTTCTGTGTTGCCCACCTTTAAATGAAGAAATGATGCTCAGTGAAGAGCATCCGTGGTTCACGAATTGCCAGAGCATTTTCCCACCATTTAGGGGAAATGGGTTTACTAAATTCATTAATCCTGTGTCTTGGATATTTTCCTGGATAGAATTTCTAGAGGAACTAACAGCAAGATTCCAAGGGTGAAACACTTGATTTCTCTTTGACTAGTATGGAGATTTTTAGAGAAGTCCAAATTCTAGGTTATTGTATGCAGCGATGAACACAAAGCTACTTCCTCACTAAAAGGGCTTAAATATTATCCAAACAAGAAATGGCACTGAGCACTGAGCTCCGACAGAAACAAGTCCATTCCAAGGAGCACTTAAAATTTTTCAATTAATATTAGTCTTTTAGTATTTTTATAGCTAAGAGTAGTATGTATCAGGCAAATTGCAAATATTTATTACCAATTCACTTAGTGTGCTTTATTCTTTCAGCATTGTACTTTAATAATTGGTTAGTATTTAGATATTAGGATTTTGTTTTCTCTCCTGATATGTAATTTAACTATATTCACATGAGTTAAGCAAACCACATCTCCTAGGCTTGTTCTTTCTGGTGGCCAGAAAACCAGGGCAGAAACTAGGGATAATATTGTCAGCTACCAATACTTGAAGAGGGGGCATGATTGGAAAACTAAATATTGACTGGTTCTAATGATGTTTTATTATATTTTTGGCTATGGATAGGAAGATTGAAAGCATTTTGAAAAAATTTTAAAAACACCCAGTCATCTATTAGCTATTATTTTTCTAGGAGATTGGCTTGTTTTTCTGTTTTGCTCTTTGGTACAACATATTTACAGCATTACATGTTTTATTTGGTCTCTGTGAGACTGACTCTGAAAGAACAAAATAACAATTTTCAGTTTTTAAAGTTACTGGGTCCTTAGATTTAGGTGAGCCAAATATCTGTGTCATTGTCTAAGCGGAATACTTTTTTTAAATGGTGTAATTCAAATGCTTTAAATCTTATTCTTGCTCTTTCAAATCATTGGTCTCAACTTCTGGCAGCCAGATGTTTCATAAATTTATAAAAGTTGTTTGAGGGATCCAGAGTTGCATTTTAAAAAGCTTATGCATTGATGTATAATATTTGTTAATATGAATTCTTATAAAAACATAATATTTAATTGTTCATTGTATTACATCTTAATTGTCCAATAAGGCTGCTAGCTCTTGATTCTGGAATATTTAATTTTTTCTTGGTGTTGTTCCTTCCACCTGGAAAAACTCATCCAGATGACTTGTTCATCGACTGATTACTTCTTTGTCTCATCTAATCAAACAGTGAAATGAGCAATTCTAGTGTATCATTGCTAAACCTGGTATCAGCCAAATGTGGGAAATTTCTAATGCTGTGGGCTGTGTCCTGCCTCTGTCAAAATCCACCTCAAGGCAACTTGACCAGTGAATCCTGACAAAGGTGATATACAGGGTCATCTTGTCGATTATTCCAAGTACATCTGAAATCATCCTTTGAGTCAAACTGTGATGTAGGCAGAGCAGGTGGAAGAAGGGCCTGGAGATGAGTCAACAAACCACATGTTGGAGATGGTGCTCTGTTAGCCGATTTGTACAGCCAACTTCAGATTCCTTATAAGGTTATATGTTTTTCCCCACTTATACTACCTAAAGCCCATAAAGGAACTTCCGGGAACTGTTACTGAAATTTTTCTTTTCAGGATTAGGATGCAGACACACTCTCAACAGCAGAACGCACAGTCTATTGTCACATCTACTCACCAACTCTGCATTGTTCTGAGGCAGTTTGTAGGAATAGGAGTAAGGGTAGAGCAGGATCTGGGAGTATGAGTGGATCGTCAGATATGCCTTAATGGAAGACAGGTTTTTCCGGATGAAATCAGCCAGGGCTTTGGTCTCTTTTTCAGACTCTGGAGCGGATCCGCAGTAAGTGTCAGAACAGGGGCTTTTGGAAGCTCCGGTTTCTGGGTAAAAAAATAATTTCTGTTAATGGTTAATGATTATCTACTGAAGTTCTCACAGGGGATATATTGATGTTCCAAAATTTCACAGTAGGAAGTGAAATGTAAATTGTTTTCATAGAAGTCATTGCAATTATCCTCCACTGCATCTATTTGCCTCGAGATTAGGATGGTATATTTCAAGCTGACATGATAAGAAACTGTACATGGAATCACCAGTGTGTCCCTCTGCAATATTACACAGTGAGATCAATATAGTTTAAGAAAATTAATAAGGTCAGAACCATTACCTATAAAAACTACATTATGATCATTATTCATTGGATAATAATTTTATTTAAATAATTTTCCTTTCAGTTTTTTTGTTGTCATTAGCACATGTTTGCAGTTTGTAATGTTTACTTTCCTTTGTGGGAGTTGGTTCATGGACATCATGCATCTTGATTCTTTTTGCACCCTTTGTCCCTTTCCTCCCTCAACCTTCCCTCTACCTCTTGAGTTTTTGATCTATCTCCCTGCTTCCTATTATCTTTTATTCTGTTCTTTAATTATTTTGGGTTTCTCATATCAAATAAACCAATGCATTGTTTCCTAGGTACCTTGGCTAGATACCTACCACACCAGCCAGCATTAAAATTTCTGTTGGGGTCTGTGCCAACACAGGAAGTGCCAGCCTGTGTAGAGCG
>PVIR01037863.1:0-14798 GCA_004026965.1 Petromus typicus
CATTTTAACAAAGTGCCAGTCCTTTAGCAGATAGGTGCAAGTTTTATCTTCAGGGCTGAGTGTGCCTTGGGTGAGCAGTGCTGCCTGGAAGAACAGTACTTTAAGTATCCAGCCAATCCTTTGTTCTGTTTGGTAGGAGGTGCTTGTCCTGTTTAAACAGTTAATCTAGTCATGGCCCTGCTCCAGATGTCACACACTGTCCATGCAGTGTGACTCACAATCCAGCCCCTTCTCGGAAGCCACACCTATGAGTGCGCAAGGCCGTGGAGGGGACATCTAAATACGAGCCGCAAAGAGAGACTGAGATTGATTGATAGTGACTTTCTGCATCCTCAGAAAAGAACAACTTTGCTTCCAGTTGAAACTCCACCACTTTTTAGATTTTGTCAAGCTGAGAAGTGCTTATATCCAGGGAGAGCAGATCACTACCTTCTTGGCAGTTCGTGTTTTAGGGAAGGTGGAAATGTTGAGAAAGTTGGCCAGATTTTCAGGTCATTTCTTTGTAATGGAAGAGCATCACAGACCATCTACGTATATGTGACAAAGTGGAAAATTCTCCATCCAGAACATGACAGTCAGTTCTGAATTCATTGTTTCACAGTGCACAATGTTTCTGTCTCTAAGGTGGTATAAGCTGCATTACAAGTGTCACCAATTTGTATTTGACCCAAGCATTTTAAGGAACAGAGTAGTACAGAACCCGGTACTAACTCAGTAAGTATGGAAATTATGGTCCTTGATAAAGTCTAACCTTTCACTAATTTATTCAAATGCCTTATTAATTCATAATAACATAATATTTCAGAGATCTGCCAATGGAATAGGAACTGCAACTCAACTCAGTATTCTTCTTCCTTCTCCCTGCTCACCTTTTCCTGTTTAATCCCTTTTCTCCTCTCCTGGTTTGTGAAATGCTAGCTTTATTAACTCTGACAGGGGAGCCACTATCTTTTTCTCTTATATTGTCTTGGTAATAGATTTAATTAAAAATATAAATCTTCTTAGTAGATGGGAGTCCTTAGTGCATTTTATAAATGCTTTTATTTTTCATTATGTTAATCAATATTTTTATTCATGTACTTGAAAATCACTATCTAGGTGTTAGAATTTTTTACTTCTGCAAATAAAGATGCATTGATCTTTTGGGATTCATATGATCAATTTTTGATTAAGTTCTTGATAGGGAAAACACAAAGAAAAGTCAGTTTTAACTTTAGAGAAGGGTGTGTGTGTGTGAGTGATGATTCATATTTCTATTGTTAGTAAAATTGCAGGAGTAAATTTGCAAATTTTTTAAAGAAAGCATTTATTGATAACCAGCCTTAGACCAAACATTAATATTATAGCATCAATGTCTTGAGTTGGTCTTCAAAAATTGTATATATTATGATCAAAATCATAGAATAAAATAGGAAGAGTTGGACATATAATTTTGTGAGTAGCAGTTTTTTTTTGAAAGAACTATTTTAAGTGTTATTTAATAAGGTGTTATTTCTTTTCAAAAATAAGGCTTTTTGATAAAGGGTACTTTAAAAAATATGTTTTATAATCTTGTTTGATAAGTTTTTTATCTTCTATTTTAGTGAAATTTGGAGCTTCCAAACTTCAGCTCACTTCTGTGAGTTCCAAAAGAATTTTAAAAATATGTTAACTGCTTCTTATTTAGTCCTGCCTCTTTGTAGCCATATTTTAAATTATTTTACCTTAGGCAAATAATATTAATGACTATGATACATGACATCATTGTACTGAAATTCATCTTATATGTTCATTTTCTTTAAGTACAAGATCAATTTAACTTATTTAGAATTAAGATTTTTGTGGATGTCTGTCACTCCTATTTCAATTAAGAACTTGAAATTACTTTAGAATGTTGTTAATATCATGAGAGAAGGTGAAAATATATTTATTGATAAAGGGAAGTGATACAGACTCGAGGGTAGCTTCATCAGGACCTTATGGATAATTTTTTTGTATGAACTTGGAGTATTATTTTTGCTCTTTATAACTCATTTTTCTGAGTTATAAAATGAGGATGATAATAAGACCTGTGTGGTAAGGTTACTGTTAAGAATAAACAAATTGACACAGGCGTTAAAGTAATATTAGCACATTGTAATCAGGAAATGGTACCACCATCATCATTATTTTTACCTAAATTCTTCTTCACAAAGTTCTTATGATGTGCTTACTATTATTTTCATATTATAGGTGAGGAAGCAGAAGCTCAGAGAGCTTGCAAACTTCCTTGTCTAAATTAGTGAGTATTGGAAATATATTGGAAAATAATGAATTGCAGTGCAAATAAATTAGGGGATTATTTGAGCAGGAGAGACCATCGAGGGGTGTTATTAACATTACATGGGATGGATACCCAAACAGCTAAAAGACAACAGTACAGATTCATTGCATGGTGTGTGATTTATGGGAATGAGATCAGACCAACTAGCTCTGGACACCGAAAGCAAAGCTTCTATGACTCCGAGGCTAAGAGCTCTTTAATCTGGTTTATTTCTGTCATAAGCAATTAGAAATGAATTCTTTTCTGAAATCAACTCTGCACTGTTGTGCTTCAGTGAAACTAGTAGATAATCCAAACATGATTAATTCCAAGTTTATTTTTGTATTCTCTTTCAGATTAGTGAGGTTTATTATGTCTATATGAGACATGAGGTCTGAGCAATTTCTGTTCTTTATAAGGATAATTGGCAAAATGCAGACTTGCTGAAACATTTTTCATTCTGTAAGCATAACATACCTAACATACAACATGTTTTGTTTTCATTTACACTTATTTAATAGGATAACCTCAAATTAGGCATTTTAAGAAGTGGATTTTGTTTATTCTACTGGAGATTGAACTCGGGACCTTGTTCTTGGCATGTGGTTGCTGGAACCACTGAGCTAAATTCCCGACCTAAGAATTGGGTTTTCTATGTGTATCTCCAAGTGTATATGTTTTTTCTAAATACATTTGCTCCTTGTGTTGGAAAAATCGCCCTGTTAACCCCATGATCATAACTGTGATTTTGAGGAAAGAATCTACCTTTTCTCTGTAATTTACTTGCCCAGGCTGAGGACTGTGCATAATGCTCAAACCCCATCAGGGTGACGATACTTCCTGTGAATTCTGCCTGGAGCTGCCTGTCACTTCTGCACTCACACGTGAAGGCCTGTCTTGTTTTCCCCTGCTGTTGATTACAATCAATCATAGTTGTTGGTTTTTGTCTAATTGTTGAGAATTTTCTACTTATAAACAGTATAATGACTGCAAACATATTTTTATCTTGGAAAGAAACACAAAATTACAGAATTTTATAACTTATATAGGTATGAGAGGTCATCTCATGACGTGTTTCATTATATTTGTCTAATGGCAAGGCCAGTGTCACATAGAAATTATGCTAGAAGAAAACCTTCTTCTCTTCCCATCACCCAGTAATTCACATAGGAATGGCTGGTATTAACAGTGACTGAAATCTTGCTAATAAAAGGAGACAGTCCTAGGAGGGTAGATGCTGTGACATGTTTTTCACTATTTCATTCTTACTACCTGCAAAGTGCCTGGTTTATCCCAGATATTCGTGAATATGTGGAATAAAAGAGTGAATAAAAGTGAATGAGTGACTAGTACTTCGTTACGTGTGCTCCATTTAGCCCCTACTTACCTACTTACTTGTGATTTTAAAATAATATTAGTTGTGTTTTATTTGCTCCTTTAGATGTCCAGATAATTTAGTTTTTGTGTATCTGTAATCTCACAATTTCAAACCAGACTGACAGTCTGTTTCTCTGAGTCATGTTTGTATGATTAAGTGACTAAATGCATTCATCCACTGACATGAATGAGATAGTTTGATTGCATATTGAGTGAAAACTGAAATTTATTGTACTTATGGACTATGTCTTCAAAATCTCTAATATACAGTCATAATTACTGATACTGATGGTACTAACGAACAAATAAAAGTTGAGCATTGTTTACTCAAGTAGTGAAATTATAGCACAAGTCTCCTCCCCTGAAAGCATTTCAGTGTATGTGAAAGAATTTTCTGGGAAACATTTCATCATTTTGTTCTTTGTGGGGATGATCTAGGCACCTTATATGTGCTGCTGTTAAAATTTTATTCTGTTATATTCTAGAATAGGATACTAACACCCTGGAGAAAGCGTGGTTTAAATTTAAAAAAATTGTGGTTTGATTTAGAGACCTATCCCAAAGGAAAGCCTATGAATCAACATAACTGTGGGTTTTAGCATAACAAAAATAAAAATTATTACAATGAATCTTGTGTTTAAATAAATATGAAACAGTGGACATATTACATTTGTCTGCTCTCAGAGAAAGCTTAAAAAATGCAGGAACTTGGATACCTGTCATCTCTTCCCTTTCACTTTCCTGTTGTATTAGCAAAGTCTGGTGAAATATTAGCATTATAGAGTATACTGTTTTTCATGTGCCCTGGAAGAACAACAGTAATCACACACACACACACACACGGTAGATTCTAGCATGGTACACAGTACATTATTCGGTAGATTCTAACACGGTACACAACACATTATTCGGTAGATTCTAGCACGGTACACAACACATTATTCGGTAGATTCTAGCACGGTACACAGCACATTATTCGGTAGATTTTAGCACAGTACACAGCATATTATTTGGTAGATTCTAGCACGGTACACAGCCCCTTCCAGTGCTGTCTCCCCTTCCACTGGGCCTGCTGGAGGTGCCCCAGCCACACTGCACCTGCAGTCTGGCTGCAGGAGTGTCTGTCTGGTTGTAAAAGATGTGAGCTGGGGAAGGAGGCCCAGAGGTGGGAGACACTCAGCCCCTCCCCAGGCTCTCTGGGAAACTTTAGAAATAAGTATTTCTTTGGTTCTTCAATTCAAACGAGTCAGTCCAGAGGCATTGAAAGTCTTCCATATAGTTGTTGGCTTTTCTTCTAGACTTGCTGGTTGCTAATAGTCTTGATTTCCTAAATAATAACAATAATTTAAACTGTTCTAGCAGACTTGGGCCATTTGGCTGTGATTAAATGTGGCTCTAGGCACAGATCTCCAAGACTGGCAAGGGATGCACCAGCCTTCACCAGGTCTCCAAGCTTTCGCTGCAGGCTAGGGTCAAGCACTTCTTCCTGTTGGGTCCTAATTTGCATTTCACTCCTGTGACTGTTTGCTCATATTTCTTCCCTGGAGCCTGTCTGATTATTAACCTGGAGGGTTCTTGCTTTTCGTTCCTTTCATACTTGCAGAGAATAACACCGAGGTGGGAGAAACAGAAGTGTCAGCCTTCTTGGTAGGGGAGATTCATTCTCTGGCTTAGAAGCAGGTGGTGCTGCTTTGCTGTCAACAGGATGGCGTCTCACCACACCATGAACTGTCCCCTTCCAGAGGCTGCTGCACAGCAGAGCGAGCACCCAGGCTGCTCCCCCCAGTGCGAGGCTGCAGCACCCACATGAGAGGACGCGAATCAAGGCAGATGCCAAAGTACCGCGCAAATTCAACACAAGAAGATGCATCAAAGGGAGGCTTTTGCAGCTCAGGAGATATTCTGTGGAAATAAACCTTCATCATTTAATAATTTTATCTTTCTCAATTTGAAGAAATTGCAAGTGATATTCAAGAGAAATTTCAATTTGATATTATTTGTTGTGAAGCATCTGCTAAGATTATTCCATTTCTAAATAAAATATATTGAATTTTTCTCATTACAAAAGAAAAATATCTACTGTAGAAAACATTAAAAAAGCAAAAGGCAGAAGAGATAATAATTCTGTCCTTTACATCATTATCATTCATATTTATTAAAATATTCTTTCTTCCTATACGTTTTTTAAGAAATGAAATTATATTGTTTATATTTTGTAGCTTGCTTGTCCACTTAAGAATAAACATATCAAGAATATTCCAACATAAGTAGATACTCCTGAGAAATGTAATTTCCCATGGCTACATATATCTCATCATGTACATGGGCCACAAATCACCTGAGCAACATCTTGCTGTTCGTTAGGTCAGTGGTGGCGAACCTATGGCACCTGTGCCACAGCGTTCATGCCAAGGCCTCTTTGTCAGCATATGAGCCAGGCCACTCTAGACCTTGCAAGTTGGCAAAGAAATACTCCCTACATCTAAGAATTAATTTAGGAAATTCTGCCTTTGCAGACCATTCTGCAAGCCATCAGGAAATCTGCGAGGAATTTGCTAATATTGTAACAGCCACACAGGACGATTTTAGTAATGGATTTTCACAGTTCGGGAAGATGGAGACACCCAGTGTTTTCTGATGTCTCCAGATAAAGCCAGATTTGAAGAACTTGTTTTTTTTTCCTGCTTAGAGATGTTGCAAATTTGGATATGGTGCTACTGGAATTTGAAGACTCTTATCTAGAAAGATGAAGTCTAGGACCCGCCATGCAGCACTTGAGAAAACAGACAGCATAAATCATAAAAGGTTAACAAAGGGCTGTGCTGGAGAAGGCCTGAAAATGACGTCCTCACAATGGAGAATTCTCTGCCAAATAATTGTGAATCAGTGAAAGAGCTTGGGATTGCTGTTCTGATCTTGTTTGGATCATCTTCTGCTCCTAAGCAGCTGTTTTTGGCTTTGAACTGTATAAAATCTGATACAAGAAACAAATTGAAAGTTGACTGGAGTGCTGTACATGCTGCTCTCAAACCAATGAAATGTGAGCCAGAGTTTGACGAAGTATCAGCAGGCGTACAGTGGTGAAGAGTACATTAGTTGGGCAAGAGCACACCAATGTGAACGCCTATCCTCCAATAAAAAGCTAATAGTGCTATGAAAAACTGTTATTGTGTTTTTCTTTTAAGCCTGAACATGTTAATATGTGAATTTTTTCCTCCAGCTAAAGCCTCCGTGTTGGGGTTTAATTGCATGTCAGTTCCTGCCATCAGTGGGAATCCAGATGCAGACTGTGCGAGGCCTCTGAAAGTTCCAGCGCTGATTCATGTTGGTTCCAATCTGCCACAATAATACTACTTCCTCCTTGATCTCTCTGTCCTGTGCTCATACTTTTAAACTGATTTCAGTGTGCTACAGTTAGCTGTGAATGTACTTGCTACTTTCTTTTGCTCTAAAGAAGTTTAGCTTTGGGATTCCATATTTTTAAGTAATTTTTCCCAGCAGCATTTATTCTAGAATAATGCCTTAAAGTGCTAGACATTTACTCAAATTGCATGCATTAGTCGACTAGTTAGGTTTCATGTGAGATTGGACAGGTTCTCTTGACAGAAGACTGCAAGTGTCTTATTATGGGCTTGGAACTACATTCATCCTTAGCCTTGTGATCCCAGTCTTCCCTGGAGCAGGAGAGAATTGGAGATGGTGCAGACCGGAGATCCAGAAAGCTGCTTGTTTTCTGTTTTCTCTAACACCAAGGGGCGTTACTTGAGACCACACTGCAGCAAAACGATTTAACTCTGGCAGAGCTGAATGTGTGTTTAACTTTAGCTCTGCTACTCTCTAGAAGCAACGTTTTGGGTAAATAAATTCTGTTTCACTCTTCTCTATGAAATATGAGTAAAAGTATCTACTCAAAGAACACTAGAAAAAAATTAAGTTAAAAAGTATGGAAAACAGAACACAATTTCTTGGTAAATGAGGTAGTGAGTATCATCTTACAACTTTTCTTTTTACTTAAATACTCTGCACACTTAAGACTCATTCCATCCCCCGATCAAAAAAAGTGACTTCTTATCCATCCTTAAGGTTAATGTCCGGAGTAGTCCTCAGTGGCTTAGCAGTGGCAAAGGAGAATGCATGATATAGAAGAGAAAGGAAGTCTCTCTTGCTTTCTTTTTTTTTTTTTCCCCATAATAGCTATAGATATAAAAGCAGTTACTGCATGTCAGAGGAACTGGAGTACTATATATCAGGAATAATAAAGTACAGGGCATGCATTTCTCAAATGCATGCATTGGGGTTCTGTTCTTAGCTCTTCTAGACCTCTTTATATTTTTAAGCTAATTTCATAAAAGTTTAGATAGATAAAAGAAGGCTGTAGATTATCCTACCTACTGAGCCAGAAGCTTGCAATTTGTAGCACAGAGGAGATGGCGAGGTCCCGGAGCACCTGCACTCCACAGGCAGTGCCGGGGCTCCGTTCTGACAGCTGATGCCGGCGCTGCCCTCTGAAGCTCCACTGTCCACTTCTGCTCAGTCATCTAGTGGCCAAACTGGGGCCACAGTTCCCAAGCATGGTCTATTTTTTAATTTTAAATTTCACGTGTGTTCTGAGATAAATATACTGAGGTGAAGAGACTTCGGGCCCCAGGAACTGAGAAAGGGGTCTTGTTGTCAGATTCCAGATTGGAATTGAATTGTAAGTTGTACCAGCTGCAGTAAGATGCGAGGGTTAAACTGCATCCAGAAGCCACCATCAGAGGGTTAAACTGCATCCAGAAGCCACCATCAGACCATTCATCTAATTGCTCGGTTCAAGTTTCAGTGACCCAGTAGAGAAGAGGCAGGAGGGAGGGAGAGTAACGGGCACCTTGATATTTCTCCTGTTCTAACATTTCTCTGAACATTAATTATTGTTTTGTATTCAGAGACTTGATAACAAGATCAGAGAAACTGCTTGATGAAGTGTCTTTGTGACTTTGGTCACGCAGGAGGCCATAAAATATGTGGTCTGTACATTCAAAAGGGCATATAGCGTCGAGGCGTGCATCCTCTGTTCCCCGGAGACTCCTGAGAGCCGTGAAGCAGAAGCCGCCCTTTCCTGCAGGCAGGAATGAGCACCGCTTCTCTCTCTGGTCTCCACACCCGTGCAGCTCAGCAGGGCAGCTGTTGGGAGTGAGCCGCCCCCAGGGCCCAGAGCTGTTTTGTTTGCTTACAGATGGATAGAAACAGGCAGGTGGTGCAAATTAGCTAGAAGATTGCAGCTCACCCTAATGTACAGTTTGGAGTGGAAAGAGGAGCAGCCCTGAGATGCTAGGGACCTGCTTACATCAATTCTGTGCGGTTTAATCTGTGAGAGTTCCTTGAAATAAAGTCCCCTATTTAGATTTCTCCAACGGATCATGCTATAGCTTAAAAAAAAAAAAAAGGAGACATAAACATTACTACAGATGTTATATATATGTGGCAGATATATTTAACATGTATTTTCAATCACAACATTAGATTATATGCTGAGCATGTCTACACCAAGGTCATGCCCCTAACATCCGGGCTCTTGTGCTTAACATCCGGGCTGAAAACTTGATAAAGAGCATTCTGTTAGAACTTTTATAGGTGGTTCTTTAAAATATGTTTTTGTGTGATACAGAAGTCTGGGGTCAAGTTTGAGCCTACCTAGTGGCTTCTCTCAGCCTTTGCCCTCTTGTTGTTCAGGCATTTCTTTTGCTTTGATGGTGAGACCTCAGAGAACCACGGAATGAACAAGGTTCTGGGCCATGGGAATTGCTGGCCAAAGTCGAAGTTGGCCTAAGGAAAAGCTTTTGAGATTACAGAGAAGTTAATATGTAATTTCTCTGAAACCTCCTTGCTAATAGTCAAAATCAAGAAGAACCAAAAATAATTATTTTAAATAAGACAACTTTTAAAAATAAAATCCCTTATTTTTCAATTCTTTCTTTTTAAGAAGTTGATTATACTGATGAAGCAATGTTTTTCCCCTCCCACATTCCATCTTTTAGAAATATTCACAAAATTGGGCAAAAAGTCTTAAGGAATAGAGTAATGATAGTTGAAGGATGGAGTCCACATTATACTCACTCAGAACAGTTGTAATCACTTAGGGATGCATATTTATGACTCCCACCTACCAGAGCGAGTCTCCAAATCTCTGATGTTTTACCAGTCTTTCAGTGCATTCACAGTGGAAGAAGTAGGATTTTTATAACTTTTACAGCACATCATAAAGTGGGTACAAATGGTCTGTCTTGTATGATAAACTTTGAAGAGACGAAAGACAGAGAAGAGGGAGGGAGGAGAGGAAAAACATAAATACCAATGGCTTTTGTTAGGTTGTCCAGTCATTTCCATATTTCTTTTAACCTGGAATTTCTCTCCATCTACTTTCTCTCCCTCTGCTTCTCTCTCTCTCTCTCTCTCTCTCTCTCTCTCTCTCTCTCACACACACACACACACACACACACGCACACACACCACTGTGCACAAGTACTCATGCATTTATTTTCATACATTTGCACAGCACTTGACTTGTAAAAGCTGTTGAGCTTGAAATCCTTGCTAAAAGGGTTTTATTTTCCTTATATTTTATTGTAATTACTGAGGACATTTTGTTGTTGTCAAATTTTGAATTAAAGCACTTTGTGAACTTTAATATACTAGTTAAAATTTTGTCCCTAACTTCTTTATAAACACACACATTATTAAGTATATTTTGGATAGGGAAATAAATAAAACCAAAAAATACAGTCTCTTTAGGTTTTCAAAAGCAGAATAACTTCATAATTCAGTAAGGTGAGCACATTCCTTTCTCCCTTTTCTCCCCAGCTATAGCGTTTTCTGTGTCAATCTGTATCCAACTTTATTCATGGATGAGACTAAGCAAAAATTTGGGTATCCTATACATATATGCAAAAGATTTGTAGAACCAGTACATGTTGTGTTATTACCAGTGCTTAGGAAAGTTTGAAAGTAAACATTTCTGGAAGAAGATCAACTTTCACAAGAGTTTGTTTTGATCCCGAGAGTGCACATACCAAGATCTGTCTGGCTGAGGATACAGCCCGCGGGTAGAATGCTTGCCGAGCAACTCTGAGAGCTCGGGTTCAATCCTCAATACTGCAAAGAATTATAACAGGAAATGTGGATGTAGTAAATGCCAAATGATTGGCCTCCAAAAGAATGTTTTAGAACAGTAAGGTTAGAAAAGAGGCCACGAAGGATGGAGCCCAATGACCAGCAAGAGTGTGAACTGTGTTTTAAGGAAGGAGAAGGAAAAATGTTTCATGAAGATGTAAGAAGACCATGTGGCAAAATGACTAAACAAAATACAGACATAAAAAGACAAGATCCAGTGAGGCCACGTACAGCGAATCTAATGAAAACTTACTATGGGAAATATTAAAAGATTCCTGGGAAATTAGGTCGAAGACAAGAGGTATATAGTATCTTAAAATAGATGACATGTTTATGAACCCTCTCTATCTATTTAATAATAACGATAATAGTATCTAGTTCAAAGCAATTTCCAATTGACAAATCACTTTCTTATGCATTTTTTTATTTGATCTGTACCACCACTCTGAGAAATACTCATCTCTTAATCACATATAATTAGAATTGAGGGTCAAGTGGTTGAAATCTACCAAGTGACACAAAACTAGAAAACATCTGAATGAATAGGGCTTGCAGATTTGAGTCTGACTCCGTGTTCACTACGCCATGCCACTTCACCTGTCAGGAAATATCACTAGATTCATCACAGTTCCATTATGGAAAATGGATGCTGTTTCCCACAGAGTACTAAGGGATAAACTCAGTTCTGGCTAGAAAATACCTGTTGAATGTGTGAAGGTGGGATCATCCTTTGAATAGAAGAGCTGTGCATTGAATATATATTTTCTGCATTGTTTTCAGTAAAAGTTTTTTCATAATTCTGCTACTTTTATAAATAAACAGTGGATGCATATTTTCTGCATTGTTTTCAATAAAATAAAGTTTTTTCATAATTCTGCTACTTTTATAAATAAACAGTGGATGCATAGATTTTTAACCTAAATTTGCCAGAAATGTTAATATCATTTTCTTTGTCATTATAACATACAATTAAACAGCACTTTTCAGTTTTTCTAGTTGATTTCACATCCCTTTCTTTTACTGTACAGTTATTTCTGAAATGTGGACAGACCAGATATTAATTAATATCCTATTTAGCAGATGTGTGACAGCAAACCCAGTTAATCTGTCCGATATTCTCCTCATATTGACACCGGAGCCCAGCATCTTGACTGTCACACAAGTTCCCAGCCCTTAACTCCAGTCTGCTTCCCGGATACTTAGAACATCAGGGACTTGGTAACAGAATTTAGCATACATCATAAGGGTTGAAATGTCTGTTGGGAATTTAGTAAATTTTGATTCTTACTGGAAACTTACACTTTCTAACAGAGCCCGGGCATTTCACTCACTGAACTTGGTCCTGGGAAATGGCTCAATTAACATCCATTTATATATATATATATATATATATCTATGTCTATATCTATATCTATCTACATCATCTATGTATGTATATGAGTGGATATATGTATATGAGTGTGTATGTTTGTATGATTTTCTTTATATATGCATGTGTATATATGTGCGTACAAATATATATATGAAACAACACTTATTTTGACTAATGGTTGATGAAAAGAGGAAACTACTTATCAGTTCAAAGATGAACAGTAAAACAGAAAAACAGTACTGACCTAGATACTGAACAAGCATCAACCGAGCTTCCCAGGACTAAGTCAAGAAGGGGTTACTTCCTGGGCAGCAGTAGTGACAGGGGACAATTTTCCTGTAACATATTATGGTGACATCTGGATTATGACTTTCTTCTCTCCTCCCTCTGGCTATACCCGAAAGGTTTCATTTGGCCTCTTGCAATTTCTAGGAGGATTAAAGTAAAAATTGTATAGTCAAGGGACCTGTCAAAGGCAATGAATAGAGTAAGTTATCCTTGACAGAAGTTAATTTGACCTCCAGGTCTGGTAACAGGCAGGCATGTGGAAGACAGTACTTCTCACCATTCTTCATCAAATATCTTGTCACTTTCTCTAATATTGTAATAAATGGCTCCTAATTTTTAAGATAGAAGCTAACTAATTAATTGTTAGATACCTACTGTAGATATTGATTCCTTTGATATTTATGTGGGGAATAATTGAAATTTTGCAACATTTGTATGTACTGTATATTTAGGTTCTATGAAAATCACATTATATTACATTTCTGTTACACTCTTTCCTTGAAGGACAAGGGTCTTACCACACTTGATTTAAGCTTCATAATGACTGCATCTACATAGCAATTCTCCTTCCTAAGCCCATCTTTTAAAATTTCTTGTGATATTTTGTGTTTTGGTAAATACCACTGTTAATGAGTGATAAAATAATTTCCTACCACGTATGTTTGTGAAGATCTTTTCGATATGCACATAACATACACACAAGTCCCCATGTGCGCATACACACACACACACACACACACACACACACACACACACACACCTTCTAACCATTTTCTCTTTGCATGTTGATTTACTAAACATAGAAGAGACATTACAGTATGTGCTGAAAGAGGCAAGATAATGTGATTTTCTCCACTGTATATACTAACTTTAATTCAGGACCCTTTAGCCACCTGCCTGCCACTGGCTGCTTCTGGAGCACCTCCTATGAGTTAGCTTCTGCCAGCTCAGCTCTGGGCTCTGGAGGGGCCACAAAATGCTGTTGTGAAAGGGCCTTTGTTAACCCACTGTTGTCCTTTGTACAGATGTTACATTAGATTAACATTGCTTCCAAATGAATGTGGGCTTAGTTTCACAATTGTGTATATATAAAATTTGAAATTTAATATATGTAACTATCAGATATTCAAGCACAAAAATCATGAAGCTATCATTTTAAACTGGGAAAAGAAATGTGTAAAAGATACCTTCATCAAAAGGTTTAACTTTGCATAACTTGGAAATAGTTTTTTGTGATTACTTATCTTCTGAAAGAAACAGGTGTTAAAGCCTTTCAGTCAGATCCCCTATTAATGTCACTTTCCTGGCTGATAGGCTGGCTCACTGGGAAGAGAGATTCACTCATGAGGTTATTCAGGGACACAGAACCACTGGCTCAAGGCCGGGGAAAGGCTCAAATAAATTCTGGGTACGAGAACTAAATGACTTACACGATGTCTGTGAATTAAGGAGCAAAGCAGAACCCTGTTGTGATTTTTGTTATTAAGAGACAGATATCATCTATTTTGTATGATCTAACAATCAAATGGGATAATGCATCTAAAGGCTTTCTGAAGAGTATAGAAAGCTATAAAAGGTCACTGAGGGCTACTTTGGCCTATATTAAACCAAGATCTTTAATTAGCTAAAAAATTGACCATTTAGTAACTAAGAGGATCTGTCACCACCAAACAATGAAAAAGGAAAGGTTGATGGAAATAGTGATTTTGTTTTCAAAATGTGATGAACATGAGAATTTTTTAATTAAATCTGTGGTGGAAGTTTTTTAAACATAGTAATTAAATGTGTTGCTTTAGTATGTAGAATGGTGTCACTGGAAACTAAAGAACAGCTTTAAAATCTGATTTATACTTTGCATTTGGGATCTGATGTCCATAATTTACTTTATGATCTCTGGCCAGTTAAATTCTGAAAATATGGAAAAGAATAATATTCAATACATTGTGTTTTTATAAAGATCAAGTTATTTCATAGAATATGTGCTGTTTAGCAGGCACCCAGAAGTCAGTATAGAGAACAATCTAGTTCCTTTTTTCTACCATTAATAATGTGGTCCAGTGTCTTCGTTGACTTCGTGTGGCTATAACAGCATTTCACTATGACTATAAGGAATAGAAATGTGTTTCTCACTCTTTTTTTTTTTTTTTTTAGGTTTTTTGAGACAGGGTCTCGCTTTGTGGTTCAGGCTGGCCCTGAGCTCAGCCTCAAACTCACATCACAATCCTCCTGCCTCTGCCTCCCAAGTGCTGGGATTACAGGCGTGAGCCACCACGCCCGGCACTGTGGTATGTGGTACTGGTTGCTGCTGGGTGTGGGTCTCTACACCCAGTA
>PVIR01037864.1:0-14883 GCA_004026965.1 Petromus typicus
TTAAGTTGTGTCTTATACTGGTACAAATCCCCATTATGGAGTGCAATCATGATGTGTATATTTAATGTACCAATAAAGATAATTTAAAAAAAAAAAAAAAAAAAAAAAAAAAAAAAAAAAAAAAAAAGACTGAGCTCAGGGCCAGCCTGAACTACCAAAGCGAGACCCTGTCTCAAAAACAAAAAAAGATGGCTTCATGCTATGACTATTAGTCAAGATCCAGTCAGGAGGGCCGGGGATTTAGCTCAGTGGTTCTGGCGCCTGTCTTGCAAGTGCAAGGACCTGGGTTCGATCCTGGATAACCACATACAATACTGTGCGTGGAGACTCACCCCAGCAGCAACCAGTACCACTCACCACAGTGCCGGGCGTGGTGGCTCACGCCTGTCATCCCAGCACTCGGGAGGCAGAGGCAGGAGGATTGCTGTGATGGGAGTTGGAGGCTGAGCTCAGGGCCAGCCTGAACTACAAAGCGAGACCCTGTCTCAAAAAAAAAAAAAAAAAGATCCAGTCAGGAAAACAGAAACTACAGTATTTACTCCAACACAATTTAATATTGGGATATACCTGACAGGTATTAGAAAGTTAAGGAAAAGAAAAAGGGAAAATACCTATAGGATATAGGCACCACCTCTAGGAGTAAGAAAGAGGTCAAAATGTTCAAAACTTAGGGGAGTTGCTCGTTGGCGGTAGGATATAGTCCTCTGGGAAGAAACTGGGAACTTTCTTCTCTCAACAATAAAATTGGGCTCTGGAACATCTGAGGGAGCACGGTGAGAGTGATTCTTGAGCATGGAAAGGATCTGGGAGGCGCAGGCAGCCACCGTTGGCA
The DNA here is from genome assembly GCA_004026965.1 of Petromus typicus. Classification (NCBI taxonomy): domain Eukaryota; kingdom Metazoa; phylum Chordata; class Mammalia; order Rodentia; family Petromuridae; genus Petromus; species Petromus typicus. Next base: position 833 of record PVIR01037864.1, read on the forward strand.
CGATGGAAGGCTGGAAAAACAGAGAGCGCACGAAGAGGAGCAAGTTCCTTCTCTCTCCTCCAGCTTTCTGGAATTTCTTTCTTTCTCATATTGTTAGGATCTATCAGGAATCCAGCTGGCAAAAGAAAAATGTAGGTTGCAGATTTCCAACCCCAGCATCACAAAGCAACATCTTGAAAGGGCTGCGTTTGGAGCTGTGAGACAATAGCTTAAATGACTAGCACGCTGTGCAGTGAGGTGCTAGATTTTCCTGTCAGTGTTGCTGGAGTCCCTCACTTATGCTCGCCGCTTGAATGAAGCATTAATTAGAGTGGACTATGTGCCCCAGAGGATTTTATCATTACTGAACGTGTAAAAAGCTGTCATTAGGAGACCTCAGCCAGAGCTGCTCAATGTGTTGGTAAGGGTGATTTTTACTCCCCTCTTATTGAAACTCAGGTGTTCAGTGTTCATCATCATTATTTGCTTTTGTTCAGGCTCAAGTCTGTAGCCTGCCTTCTTCCTTAAATGATTCTGTACACATACTAAGTGGTCAGGTGGCCAGTCTCCAGTGTTCGGGAAGAGCAAAGCTTGAGCTGGGCCATCTGTTGGGTGTGTGCGGTTTTGTGTTACACACGTGCGAGTGGTGGGCAAACCTGGAAGCCCATTGGAGGCCTCATGAAAATCTGACCACTTAAATCAACCCTCTAGATATTCATTAGGCCATCTGCTCTCATGAGTGCCCTTATCACTGGGAAATGTTACAAAGTTAAGATGAGAGACATGATCTGTGGAAGTCTCATCTGACATGAAGTGAACTTCTGAGTAGAACTACCGTGATGTGTAATGTTTCTTTTCCCACTCAAAGCCCTGCCCACTTATATCTTAATATTGCCATGGTGAAATTTTTTAATAGTTTCTTCCTGAAATATTACACCAGGAAGAAGGGTTAGAAGTAGCTATAGAAATGAAAACATAATCTGAGAGTGGCTGATCAATGAAATCAGACCATTTAATAAAAGCTGTGCAGTCATACTTCTGGCCTGTAAATTGCCTTAGGTAGCAGAGGGAATTGGAAGCTTCATGTATCCTGCTGAGCCAATACTATCATATTAACAACCTGCAACAGACAAGTTTCTGCAACTTCTCAGCAGGAAGGAATTGCAGAACAATTTCAGGGGCTTCTTTGTAAGTCTCTGATTTCTATGCAAGCAAAGCTTTGCCTCTCAGGAGAACTAGAGACCCACCTTTGACTGTAAGAAAGCTCTCAGAACACTTTCTTACTGTAAATTCTCACAGAATACAGAGTCTCATAACCTGGTCTCACAGGTGATTTTGTATCACCTTTAACCATTCTCTAGTTGCCTCTATTTCTATGCCTGTACCCCCCAGAGTGCTGAATATGGTCGGTGTTTAACAAATACATGTAAAAGTAGATTTAAATAGAAGTTGAAAAGAGAAAACAGCAAAACCTTCATGCTCCCTTCCCCATTCTCATAAGTGCTGAAAGAGTTAAGTTCTTTGGCTCTAAAGATAAAACCCAAGATACAGAGATACAAATAGTAAATTGGCAAGTAGCATTATGTAAGTAGCATCATGTACAATATGTTCTTTTACAATAACAATCAAATTTACAAACAAATTAGCTGTGGAGTCTGAAGGACATTCTGCAGTTCTCACACTGGGCCTTCATCTCCTGCTGATAGACAACTTTGACTGTAAATTGAAAACTGGAAGCGGTTAAGCATTCTGTGTATTCACAAGTGCCATTTCCAAAATTGAGGCTCCAGAAAGGAGATGCAAGAAAGGGTCGACGGAAACTCAGAGCAATTATGTGTGTTATTAAGATGAGGTAGTGGCAATTACACAGCAGACTCATAGGGAATGTGTACGTGCTTATTGTTCTGAGAGAGCCTGTAAGAACAGACTTTCATAGTACCCATCAGGCCTTGAATCTCTTGAGGAAGTGAAGAGTTTCAGGCACTTAATCAGTAGGTTTTTAGATAGAGCTTATGGCCCTAGGAACCATCTTGGAAGGGAAACATGCTCTTTTCTTAATGAACTTGGATGAAATTGTTGTATAGTAGAATGGCTTCTCTCACTGTTTCTTTTCTCTAGAAAACCACTTGCACGCTTTCTAGTATCAAGACCTGTTTGTACTCTTACAAATTGCTGGGGGAACACAAAGAGCTTTCTCTTTCTATGGATTTTATCATGTCGGTATTCATTGTATGGAAGTTAAGAGTGTGACTTTTCAGTAAGGATAATACTAGCCTCTGTTTGCTTCTGGAAAACACCACTGTACATGTATAAGCAAGTATAAAAGAGAAATAGTTGTATTAGAAAAGCAGTAATGACCGCACAGACCTCCTGAAAGAGACTTAGGGAGTCTCCAAAGTACCCCAGCCAAATAAAAAAAACAACGCAGTTCCTCAATTCTAAGACACAACAAATAGAAAGACTTGGCACTATCTTGGTAACTTTGGGAGTTGGTAAGAAATGCTCCATTAAGCATATTCATTGATTATAAGACACATTATTAGTTTAGAAGTTAAAACATGGAAGGAGTGAGAAATGTACTTCTTAAAATTGAGGAAACATGGCATTGACTTAAGCAAGTCTCTAGAAACCCGGATTTACTGACTTAAACACATCGATGAAAAATAGGTTTGCTTACAGTCTATTTGCATGACATAATTTTCAAATGCTTTCATGGACTGAAATTGTTACAGTCAATGAAGCACTAATGTTTTCACTCAATAAATATTTGCCAACTGTAATAGTAGATTCTGGAAACATAAAAATGAGTGAGTTCTCATCCTTGCTCTTGAGGATTCATAGATCTGGCAGAAGACATAGGAAAGCAAACAAGTATGACAGTACAGTGGAGAAGCACTGCCTCTGAGAGAGTGAGTGAGTTATGAAGCTGAAGGGAAGCCTGATGTGCCCAGTGAGAGAGGACTAGGAATTCAAGAATGCTTGAAGTTCATCCTTAAGTTTAACCAATCAGTCGTTCTCTTAACAAAGGGCTGCCCTACAAATGGATGGAATGCGACATCATTATGTTAAGTGAAACAACACCTCCACAGAAAGACAAATAGTTCATGGTCTTACTCACATGTGACAAAGTTGATCAATGGGTGCTAAGTTACAGTGGACCAGGAGCAAGAGGCCCTGAGGTGCTATTATGCACTAGGGTGACTGTCGATAACAATAACATACTGTGACTGTGTATCTCAAAAACTAGAAGAAAAGATCTTGAGGGATTTTATCATGAAGAAACATCAATGCTTACAGAGATTGATGTGCTTACTGTAGTTTCAACATTATACAGTGTATACATGTATTAAAAAATAACATGATTTCCATTAACATATACCATTTATTAGTATCAGCTAAAAAAACAAAAGCAAAAATTTTTTTAAATTGAAATCTTTATCGGTACATTACATACATGCATCATAATTGCACTCCATAATGGGGATTTGTACCAGTATAAGACACAACTGAATTCTCATTTTTTTCCCATAGCCCTACCCACCCTACCGCCCCCCATATACATAAAATTTCTTTCCTTACTTTTTTGTTATAATCTCATTGTTTTTCCCCCTTCACCCTATTTTACTTTGAGCATTTTCTATTTCACAATATATGACATACAATGCTAGGACTCATTTACATCTTTATTTTCTCATACCAGGGAAAAGATGCGATATGTACCTATCTGTGACCTATTTATTTCACTTATGAGGATATCCTCAAGGTATGTCCATTTAAGTAGAAATGATTCAAACTTATCATTTTTATGGCAGAGTAATACTCCATCCTGTAGAAGAATCACAGCTTTTTTATCCAGTCTCCAGTTGATGGACACTTGGTTTGTTTCCATTTCCAAGATGTAGCAATCACAAATTGGGCTGCTATAAACATGGGTGCACCAAAAGCAAAAATTTAAAGGGGTTGCCATAGTGGAATTTGTCACGTGTGCCAGACACTTTCAGATATTTGCTTTAGTGTAATTTAATTTAATCTTGCAAATAAAAGTGACTTACTCAGGATGTAAAGCTGGAAACTGGTTAGACCACTTTGGCTATAATGGTGTAGTCAGTAGCTCCAGCCAAGGCCAGAGCCTAACACAGTGTGACCTCCACTGTAACTCGACTCAACTTAGAATAACGAAAACTCTACAATAACCGTGAGGTCAGCAAGGTTCCTCTGAGCAGCAGAAGGCGGCACCATAACACCGATGTACATGGACTAAATGAATCGTTCGGGACAGAGAGGGCAGCTGCACGGTATTATAGGGGACCCAGGCTCCCGTGTGTCTACCTCGCCATCCTGGAATAGAACTTTCATTCTCCTGGCCACCTCATGTTCAGAATGTGCTGAATTTCTCACTAATATATTCATACTGCAGAGCAGAATAAAGAGCAATAAATGCTCCTCGCTCTTGAGCCATCTGGTCTTATGCAGCCTTTAAAAGCATCCCTGTGAAAGTGTGGAAACTTCCACACATCCTCTTACATCATGTTGCCTGAGATTTTATCACATGGCTAAAGCAACTGCAAGTAAACCTAGAATATCCTTTATCCGAGACATTAATATATCCAGATTTTTAAATGGTGGTCTACTATTAAGGAGGGAAATTAATGAATGATAGGATAGGTCTACCAGTAGTGGTCTCTGCCAAAAGGAACTGTAGGAATCACAAATTTAGCATTTGTTTTGACCCTGTTGCTATCTGAGCTTCTTTGAATTTATTGAAGAGAGCAAAACCATCTAGAGAAAATGTGATTTTCTGCAATTGGAAAGCACAATGGCCATAGAAGGAGTGATGCTGTTACTGATTTTGCTTATAAAAAGTAGAAATTATTAGAAGGTGAAATGTAGCAGGACTACTTTGGGGTTTCTGTTCTGTTTCACTTTGTTTTGTGCTTGCTTTGTTTTGTTTCTTTACTTAAAAAATAGTTCAGGAAAACTGTGGAAGATGCATACTTCCCACACACACATACTTTTAATTGTTTTTAAATTTGAATCTTGATTGGTACATTATATATACACATCACGATCACATTCAACATTGAATATTTGTACCAGTATATGGCATGACTTAATTCTCATTTTTCCTAATCCCCTACCCACTCTAGAACCACCCCACCCCCTATATACACAAGCTTTGTTTCCTTTTATTAGCATCACATTGTTTTTCCCCTCGGTACTTACCCCTACACCCATTTTTACTTGAATATTTTCTGTTTCACAATATCTATTATATATTCTAGAACTCATACTTTTAAAGATGAGTTCAAGTGTAACTTTGAATAAATTAGTGCTGGCTATTCATTTGCAGTCAGTGAGGTAAGTGTCAGTTTTCCTCACAGGACAGCCATGGAAACAGGCCATGCCAGCGCAGTTGACCAAAGGTTGAGAGATTCTTCAAACTTTCCAGCCGTGATGCAGAAATTTACAAACATGCAGATCTGAGATAATGGGAAATAATTTACTGTTGACAAGGCCACATAATCTTGCTTTTTACAGCAAGATCAATAGGGGCCATCACTCTCTAACGTATCATTGTGCTTCCCAAGTGCAAGAAAGCCAAACTTTCTCTAGACAGATTTTCCCTCTTTTATAAATTTGAAGAAGCTCAGCCAGTATCAGTGTCAAGAAATGAGAAGGCCATTTGAAAACTGACAAAAAGTGACGCTTACAATCTGGAGTTGTCAGCCTTTAGAAGCACAGGAAGATGTAGTGTGGAGCTGAAAGAACACCTGGCAGAGAGCACTGTGTCCCCTCGCAGCACCCCAGGGCTGCCACGGTGCTCAAGAGATACTCACACACTTCCTGCAAATTCCTAGTGAAGAAGGCTTAAACAGGAGAATCAAGCAGAGTCCCTTTTTAAATGTGCCACAAGGCCCCAAATGGAGTCAGGAAGGAAGATTAGAAATGTCATGTTTGGGATGGGAGGCAGGACCTTTCAAGTAACAACTGGTGTCTTCAGGACAGCTGAACTTGGAGAAAAAAAATTTATTAGCTCTTGGTATGAACTGTAAACTAGTTAAATAGTCATACTATGTTTTTGAGCCTTTTCCATGAAAATTAATTTCTTACAATGAAGGGGAAGAAACAGAAATAATCTAGCAGCCCCTTGTATTTATGGTCAAATAAAAGAAAGAAAATGGCAGAAGATTATACACCCCATGAAGGGAAGAATCCATTCTGTCTTGCCTACAAGTTCTTTCTTAGTGCCTGACATAGCGTGTAGTGGAACAAACCGTCATGTATTGACAGAAGAAATAAAATGAAAAGACTATTCTCTGTGCTTACAATTATACTAAGAATATTGGTGCGAATAACAGGAGAGAACTCAAGTAACACAGTACAACATAAGCCATGAGACTGGTTCGTAAATGTGTGTGAGAGAATATGTCCCAAATTAAGACAATCATTTCTTGGAGGACACGTAGCTTAGACAGATCCTCAGGAAACAGACTAAATAAGCAAAGAGGAAATAGCTGATGTCAGAGAATCAGGGAAAACGTGGGAAGAGTACAATTAAATGTAGTATATAATAGCCAAGGAAGAGAACCCTGGAATATATGAGGGCCAGAGAAAGTACAGGCATGTTCCATGAGAAAATTAGCTAGCTTCTATAGGGCTCTTTCTATGTTCCAGGCACTATGTTTGGTGGTTTATGTAGATTTTTTCATCTGATTCTTATTTTATTTATAAGGAAGATACTATTTTTCTCCATTTATAGATAAGAAAACTGAAATTCAGATGTGTTCATGTATTTACTTCAACATCATAAAAATGGAAAATAGTACAATCAGGATTTTTGACCTAGGAAGTCTTTACCTCAGAGTTTAATCTCCAAACTATTTAATTCAGTTGCATTTGAGCCTTTTGTCTAGAAAGAGTACATGACCTTTATCAGATTTTTAAACATCTCTGTAAATAAAACAACATATGAGAAATAGTATTCTAGACTCCAGCTACCATGAAAGCGAGGACTATGTCTATCTAGATCACCATTCATATCATATGGCAGATAGTTGGATGAAAAGATACATTAACAGGTGAATGTACTGATGGGCTAGTCTCTCTCCATCTTGTCCTTCACACTATGAAATACTGAAATACTGGTCTGATCTTGTTAACTCTTCACTTTAAAGGTTTTCAATGACTCCTCATCATCTATGGTTTAAGTCCAAAGGTCTTGGCCATTGGGGGACATTTGTCAATGTCTGGAGACATTTTTGGTTGTCATAAGTGCAGGCACAGTGCTACTGACACCTAGTGAATAAAGTCTAGAAGTATATTAGGTAGCCTATGATGCATAGTGTTGACCCGATGTGAATTTAGTCCCTTTGTGGAGAAACTTGGACATAGCTCTGGCGAGCATTTATTTTTTTTTCCTTTATTAAGTTTATTGGTACATATATACTTAGAAAGGAAGAAAAGAAAAGAAAATCAACTTTTAGGGCTGATTCAAAAAGGATAAAGGGGAGAGCAGTACGGTAGTGCATCCCTGCAATCCTAGAACTCGGAGAGGTTAGGCAAGAAGATGGCACTGAATTCAAGGCCAGCCTAGACCATGGAATGTGGCCCTGTCTCAAAAAACAAATACAGAAAAGGGAACCTTAGACTTAATGAGAAAAGCATTATGGAGAGAATTATGCATTGAGCTCAGTGATGGATAGCTTGTCTAGCATGGATAAAGTACTGGGTTCAGTCCCTGGCACCACAAAAAAAAAAAAAAAATGGGAATATTTATATTCACATTTTCAACACAGGTTAATTTTTATAATTGAAGTGCAGTTGGTATGAGTATAACAAAATTTATAAAAGTGATACATAGACAACAGGATAACTGTAGTTTGGAAATCAATTGAAAGCGAGCTATGTCCAACAGGCCTTGGTTCCTGACAGCTCTGGAAGTCTGTGACTATGAAGCTGTTACTGATGCTGACACCACTCACCGGAGCTTACTACGCGGCAGTGTGTTGCCTCCTGTATCTTTTAATGCACACAATAAGCAGATATGCTGTCTTCGGCCTGCTTCCACACTCTCTGGTGAAACAGGAGATGTCTTCTGGATGACCTGGTTTGCCTAGGGTTCCACACTTGAGAGGGGGAACACCTGGAGCCAGACTGTGAGAGAGAATCCAAGTATACAAATGATGGTTTCTGTCTGCAGTATGGCAGTAGGTTCGTAGCTGAGGAATTTCTAATGAGGTCTGATCAGGACTTCGTATTTGTATACTGCTTTTACACATCAATTATTTGCCTGTAAAAGTCTGATGCTTTATAAACTGGCTGCTTAGGTCAAAATTAGCTGAGTCTTTAAACCAACTATGGAACTGGATGGCCTGAGAATCGACTCCCTTAGAGGCAGGTTTTCAATTAGCAGAAGACAGACCGGCTGTTAAGGGGTGACATCCTGACCGAAAGCTTCTTCCTGCTCAGGGTTATTTCTAGGGAAGGTTACTGGGAGATGGGCACGTTCTACCAGCTGCTGGCTACACCAGTGACCTTTACTGCTGTTTGAGCTTAAATACATTTTGACATTTCAAACAAATTAATGTATTTTTACCATGTGGAGCAAGCACCACAAATTAGGTCAAATGATTCCCCTGTAGGCCAGGTCACTGGGCAGCTGACAGGGCTACCCGGCTACTTATCACTCTCTTGCTTCCACCCTGAAAGGAAGTGTTTACTCTCCACCCAACTCCTGGAAACCGCTCAGACAAATACCAGTAGCTCTCAGGGGTTAGCCTTACACGCACCTAAACAGCATATTATTCTAGAGTCCCTCTAATGAGCAGATGCTAAATTAGCTGCCAGAATTAGCTGAAAGACTCCAGACTCTATTTTAGGTTGTGTGTTATGGAAATGCCTCGATAGTAAATACTGTGTGTCTATTGTGTGGGTGTAAAGCACTGGTTCTTTGAAAAATCACCTGGAAATAGGAATATTTAACATGAGAAGGACACAAAAGGAACTGACAACCCAGAAGAGGTGAAAAGGTCCGTCTTCTGAAAGCCAGTACTCTTGACTACTAAGTAGCCACACATCTTTCATCTGAGCAGATTTCATAGACAAGCTATGCAGCCAAGTCAAATGGGAATTAAAAGGATTCTGTGTAGTTGGTATAGAAAGTGTCTCCAAAGCACAAAGGCCACTTTAGTCACAGGAAAACTGCCAGAGGGTGGCTGATTTGATAGAAAGGAAAACAAACAGACACAATAGCTGGTGTGTTTTGAAGACAATATTAAATCTAATAAACATCATACCAATGGTATTGCTTAAATCAGTCTGGCCAAGTTGGAGAATTCAACAGCTTATTTCCCAAGTACCAGCCTGTATCTCAGAGGCAGTCTTGACAGCTGAAAGCAGAGACCAGCCTCTGCTTTCTCTGGCTCCTGCCGCAGGTGCCCTGCCCTCAGCCTCTGCCCTGGCCTCCGCTCCCAGAATGGAGATAATTAGAATGTCATTTCTACTAGGTTTGTTTTTTTCGGGGTCACTGACTTCGGACATGATCAAAATAGGAGTGTTGTACTGAAATAAATTCATTTCCTCTTCCTCGGCCAGGCCTGGCTTATTTCCTGGGAGACCATAGGACCAATGAACACAGACAGTTTCTCACAAGCATGAGGTGCAGTTTCTGTACAAGATAGAGGTGCAAGCCAGGGGCACATGGTAGAGAAAGAGTCAGTGCCCGCCAAGCAGCCGTCCCTGGTGCTGTCTCGCCGTGACAGGGCACTGACGTGCAAAGGCCTCAGACAGACGTGCTGAGGAACACATCATGGTAAACTGCGCTGGGAGCTGTTAGAGCTGGTGTTTAATGTTTATCCAATGGCCTCAGTCAGAAAGGCTCTGTCGAACATGCATAACACAAGCTGAGCTTTATACTCCATTAGCACTCCAATTCCTAGCTGCCCAGAGGCATATGGCACCAGCCAGAGAAGGCCAGTCTATGTAGAGGTGGGGGCAGAGGGCACAGAAATGCTGGGACAGAATGAGGTTACCAGGTGTCTGGAAAACACTCAGAGGTAAGGACCAAGGGTTCCACACGGTACAAAAGAGAAGTCAAAGACAACCTTTGTCCTTGTCACAACATCACCCATTGCCCTGCCGTATGAAACACACGGAGAGGGAAGGGAGGGCCTTACCTCGGACCTCAGAAACAGTTTTTTTCCACTTCATTACTGACCCCATGTAAGGCCTGTTCCAGCTGAGGAAGCAGTGGCCCTCAGAAGGCCATGACAGCTCATAATCTTTTTTCCAGACTTTCATATTACATGAAAAAAAAAAAAGCCTTCCTACAGCTTTCACATAGACCAAAAAAGAAGAGCAGCCATATTACTTTTAGTATTCTGACCATGAATGGGACATTTTTTCCTGCCTTTGTAGGGCGTAATAGAGAAAAGATAAGTCAGAGGTGAGGTAGGAAGTGGCATGGAACCCGGTTCTCTGCTAAGTGCCCAGGGATAAATACTATCAGAGAGATGTCAAGATAGACACTGAGCAAACTCCTCAAACCACCTTTATTGGCCCGTGTGTCCCTGTGCCCAGCACAGCGCTTGGCACGAGGCACACCGTTTTGTGTGTACACTAGTGCACACTCCATTTCCTCTGTGACCAGCCTCGTTCAGACACCAAAATCCCACCCCCACACCAGTGCGGGAGCTTCCTGTCACCTGTATTTCACCTATGAGTCCAGTATAATCTCAACAGCCAGTATGATCCAAAACCCGGGTGTGACTGCGTCACATTTTGACTTGAAGCCCTTTGGTGAATTACCCTGGTCATCATAATAAAATTAGACATGTGTTTTCCTCCATTACCTGGTATATGAACTTCCTAGGGCTGTCATATCAAAATATCACATTCTGGGGTACTTAAACAACAGAAATGCATTCTCTAACATTTCTGAAGGCTAGAAATGCAAGATTAACATCCTGTTGATACATCTGCTTTCTCCTGAGACCTCTTTCCTTGGTGTACACATGGCCAGCTTCCTGCCGTTGTCTCAGAAAGTCATCCCTCTGCGTGTCTGCATTCCTGGCGTCTCTTCCTCCTACTACAGTACCCATCCTTTCAAATTAAAGGCCTCACCCTTACCACCATCATTAATCTTAATTTACTCTTTAAAGCCCATATCTTCAAATAAAGCCACATTGGGAGTTAGGACTTCAGTATATGAATTTAATGCATCATATCATCATGGTCGCTGTCTATTTCCTAGTTCGCATCATACATTTTGTTTGCAGTTGCTCTACCTATATTAGCCTCACTGAAGTGTCTGTGGTAACGTGGAAGCATCACATTATCTCTAACCCACCCCGTGACCTTCACCTATGCTGTTCCCCACTCACACTGCCCCCAAATGTGATCCCTCCTCCATTTCCACCACTGTGCATTCCTTCTGGTCATTTCAGCTCCTGGTTAAGCACCACTTTCTCTGTAACATCCTCCCTCCTGGGTAGGTGAAATGTCCTCACATTTTCCCTGCTGTCTCCCTACAACATGGAGAATGATTACTGATGATTTCACAAAGGGCCCTACTAGGCTACTGGACATCTGAGGGCAAGGCTGTGTATTCATATTTTGATCCCCAAAGCCCAGCACAGGGTTTAGCCCAGAGAAGGTACACAGCAAAAACCCAACACCAATGAAAGAGCACGCCAGTGAAAGAGCACGCCAACGAAAGAGCATGCCAACGAAAGAGCACGCCAATGAAAGAGCACGCCAATGAAAGAGCACGCCAACGAAAGAGCAAACCAACCTGTTTCTTTGATAGGGACAGCAGCATGTGGAGTGAGGCAGGCAAAACTAAGGGAACAGCAACTGCGATGACCTAGGATTCCAGATCAACTTCTGATGAGCTATATATGAGCAAGTCACAGGACAGAAGCTGGGGAAACCAGCACTGCGAGAGAGAGTTGTGTACCGCAGCTATCCAGAAGCCCCAGCCCTGGCCCTCAGACTCTCCTGGAGGACTTGCTAAAACAGATGGCTGGATACCCACCCACAGGGCTTCTGATTCAGTAGGGTGAAGCCCAAGAATTTACATTTCCAACAAGCTCCCAGGTGATGCTGTTATGTATTACTGCTGGTCCAGAAACTACATTGTGAAAATCACTGTTCTAGAAGCTTCTTCTGGAATCACTGAAATAAATGTACATTAAGTTAGATATGACATAAATGGCAAATAGGTATATCAGAACATGTATTTAATCTCCTCCACTGTGAAATGCCAATGCTGCTGAAACTCATAAGAGAAGGGGAGAAAATAAACCAGTTTTTCTTTCAAGGTAAAACTGCCTCTAGAAAGATAGGTAACCTAATGGTGTGTACTCTGTTCTTTTCGCAGGTGAGATTAGAGTGGCCAACAGACCTTGCAGTCAACCCCATGGACAATTCATTGTATGTCTTGGATAACAACATTGTGCTGCAAATTTCTGAGAACAGGCGCGTGCGGATCATTGCAGGGCGCCCCATTCACTGCCAGGTGCCAGGCATAGATCATTTCTTGGTCAGCAAGGTAGCAATTCATTCTACTCTGGAGTCAGCTAGGGCCATCGGCGTCTCCCACAGCGGGCTGCTCTTCATAGCTGAAACAGACGAGAGGAAAGTCAACCGCATTCAGCAAGTGACTACCAATGGGGAGATCTCCGTCATCGCTGGTGCCCCCACTGACTGTGACTGCAAAATTGATCCCAACTGTGACTGCTTTTCAGGTATGACCTTTTTAGCAATTCACCAGCTCGCCCTCTCTGTTTTCAAAAGAAAAACGTGCATCAGAGAAGTGAAAAAGAAAACCGAAGGGTTCTTTCTAAACTAGTGTGGGCCGGTGCAGACAGCCACGGGTTGGGAGCCACATCTCCTACTGGTCCCAACAGCTGACTCACCGAGAGCTGCTAAGAAAGTCACAGAAACCCTTCATCACTCGCGCTTCTTACTTGTTAATAGTGATAAGCGCTTATCTCCGTTACATTACCTTGATGTTCTGAAAACAGACTAGTCTAATGGAAGTGTTTTAGACATTGAAAATATTACGATGGTTATGCAAATGTAAGATCATGACGTTATTTGTATTTTAGAAAATGGAAAGTTCAGTAAAATCCACTTTTACTCATTTAGTTAAGTTTCCCTTAGCTAAATAATACTTTCCTTAAGTGACGGGTCTCCAGATGAAAAACGGGTGCTGTTCAGTACTCAAAGACGCCAATAACAGATTTTTTGAGGATAGACGGACACTATTAAGTTCCACAGTGGAAAGCTCTCCAAACGCCAGTCTGCTACATATTTTGCTTTTTAAAAATCTAAAACTTTCCATAACCAATAGTGTCTTTCACTTTTCATTGAAATGAGGGGGAGACTTTTACAAAGGAAAATCATGGACTACATGTTGCAAATAGCAAACAGACCTCTAAATGTTACCAGATGCATTTGTACCTGTAATGTAGAAAACCCCCATGCTGCGTGCACCTGTATTAAGCCACTCAACCAACCTAGGTTGTTCCTCTTAATTGTTTCTTCACTTTGGACCAGATGAATCAAGAGCCAGCAATCTGGTCAGTGTGGCTTTTCGTTTATATTTCCAACTTTTTTTTTGGATAATAAATTTTATAGATATTTTGCAAATTCATATCTTTCATTCAACCTTGAATGAATGTTTATTGCAGTCAATCAAATTTAATGTTCTGAGTCACTGTTGCACTTAGAGACTTGCTGCATTTTGACAGTGTGACAATGGAAATTATCAGAAGAATGGGCCTTTAGGTGTGGTAGGACTAGAAAATCCTGAAACTGATCTTACAAGCACTGATAAGCTAAGTTTCTTGTACCCCCAGCCAACTTTTATGTAGCTATCATTACTTGCTGTTCTTGTATCTTGCAATACAATAGAGTCTGAACAGTAGGACTGAGGATTTCACCAAATTGGTGTAACTGAGATAATTACATCTTACTGTTCATCTTTAGTGGTACTGACTCAAGAATTACAATTTTTTGAATAATGGGTTTCAAAATTATTTTTTTTTTTTTTTTTTTTTTTTTTTTTT
>PVIR01037865.1:0-14880 GCA_004026965.1 Petromus typicus
GGTCGCGAGGTGCCTCCCTGCACCAGGCTGGCTGACCTGGGCTCGGGGGCCCAGGGAGCTGGGGACAGGGACTGAGATCAGGCCCGAGGAGACACATAGGGGTGACCAGGGTGCTAGAGAAAAACTCCCTGAAATTTACATTCTAGACAAATTAGTCTGAAGGAAAACAGACTCTGGAGAAAGACTGAGGAGGAGAGGAGACCCAGTCTAGAGAGGAGGAAAGAGCAGACCAAAAAGCCGGGGCCGGCGTAAGTGCACCCCCGTCCCTGTCGCCAGCATCTCATGCGGGCTGCCGTCCATTGCGTCTGCCCCTGTGTGCCCGTGCCCGGCCCCCGCGGCCCATCATCTCCCAGTGTCACCCATTTCCGACCGCATCTGCACCCGCACCCATGTCCTCCAGCCTGAGGCTGCGCCTGCCGGCAGGTGGGGACTTGGACTCCTCCTGCCGGCAGTCCACAGCTGTGCCCTGTCCCCGTCTGTCCTCCTGCCTGACCCTCCCCCCTCCCTAGGTCCCACCGGAAGCGCAGTCAGCCCAAGAAGCCCAGACCAGAAGAGCCCAGGTGCCCAGGCGGGGGGGCAGCTGGGGCAGCCCTTGTGGAGGACTGCACGGGCTGCACCAAGGAGGAGGCTGCAGCCGACGCCGACCCCGAGGAGGAGGACGAGGAGCCGGCGCAGGGCCAGGACGCCGAGGCTGCCGAAGGTGAGTCCTGGGCTCTGTCCAGAGGGTCCCCACAAGCGGGGGCCGAGCGAGTGCCACGCAGGGGCCTGGGATTGACCTGTGAGGTATGGGCACCCTCTGTCCGCTGTCAGGAGCGAGCTCCTTCCTGGGCCTGGGCTCGTCTGGAGCTGAGTGCCCGCCCCACACATCCCCGGTGCTGCTCCGGTGGAAGCACTTACTCCATCCAAGCACACAGCCCAGACTGACAGTGGGGTGGCTCCAGGGAAAGCAAGTGGCTCCCAGAGGGAGGAGGCACAGGGGGACCGGTGAGGTGGCCAGACTCTGGGCGTGACCCTCGCACTGTGGAGCTGCATTGCGTCCAGTCCCGCAGGGCCCCTGGGGACCGTCCCACAGAGAGGCACGGGGAGGGTGCCCCTGCTGTGCGGCGTGAGGACAGCGATGCCCGGCACGCAGCAGACCTGTGCTGCGGCCTTGGGGTCAGGGCCGCTCCCCCAGCATGCCGTCAGCTCCTGGGCAGGGTGGGGGCCGTGACACCCTGTGAAGGTCGGGTTGCTCTCTGGTTGTGGGCCCTGGAGTCGCGTCGGTGCAGCTCTGTGGTCCTCCCCATGGCCGAGCGGCTTCCACGTGCTGCGACCCCCTTTCACCAGGACCCCGGCCTGCAGTTCATCCTGTTCGCGTGACCCCATCTCCAGACGGGGTCGTGTGCTGAGTCCTGGGCTAGACTTGCACATAGCAGTTCCAGGGACAGGGTACTGTCACTGTGGGGGCTAAGCAGAGGACGGGCACCAGACCCAGCTCTGGGGGGCAGGGAGCGGGCAGGTGGTCCTGTCCCACCAGCATCTTGGGGGTCTTACGTCTACACTGGGATCTATTACAAACCTACGCGTCCTGGGGAGGTCGGGAGGTCTGAGCTGGGGCTCTGCTGGGCGGATAGGAGTTCTCAGAGGGGCTCACATCTAAGTGCATGTGGCACGGGGAGATGTGACTTGAGCAGTAGCTTTGGACAACCCCAAGGGACAGGCGGGGGCAGGGAGGGATGGTGGTGAGGACCACGAGGCCCACGCTGCCCTGCTGGGCTGGCAGACGCGGGCACGGCAAGGCGCTCCTGGACCCATTGCTGGCACGGCGCCCCTCTGTCCTTGTGGCCAGGTGGCAGGGCTGCTGGCTGTGGCTGACGAAGGGTGGGTGCCGGCTGGGTGGCTCTGTGCCCCACAGAGGGCACAGAGGGGGTAACGGCTCTCGTGCACTGGACTTTGTTTACAAGGCTCAGCTCATGCCCTTTGGGCACTGTGTGTGCCCTGCCTCAGGCTCCCCTCCTCAGACGTGGCCTGGGGGTGTCACCATGGTGAGGTGGGGACACCTGCGTCCCACCCACGGCCTTCTCCCCAGTGTCCTCCCGGGCTTTGGGCTCCCCTGCAGAGGCAGGGTTCGGGCACGGGGGCCAGCCTGTGCTCAGGGGATGTGCCGGATTGTCTTGGGCCTGTGCTGCGGGCCGTGGCCACTCGAGCTTGTGCTGAGGAGCGCTTGCCCTGGTCACGCAGCAGGTGCCCTGTCCTCATAGCCATGGCCAGAGGTCTGTGGGCTGTGGCCGCATGGAGGGTGGGGTTCGGGTAAGGCCGAGGGGACCCGCCCCAGCCGCACCACGGTGCTGGGCCCCAGACCTTGCTTGCTGCGGCCTTCCGGGCCAGCTCTGTGGGGCCCGAATGCAGAGTGCTCCAGATGCTGGCGGGGGCCCCCTCCCCTGCGGCCTGTGCTTCAGGGGACCGCACTCACCAAGGAACGGGTGCCAGGCGGGCATCCTTACAGGGGGAGCAGACCGGTGGCTCTGTCCCCATGGCAGGCTGTGGGCAAGAAGCATGGGCCCCTGCAGGGCTCGCCAGGCGCCTCGTCGGTGCTGCCCGCCTCCTCCCCGGGGCAGCTGGCCCCTCCTAACCCCTACACCCTGGGTGCCCAGGGGCAGGTGAAGCCAGTGTGGCTGCAGATGTCCCCCACCCAGCTGCCGGCACCCAAGTCAGTACCACCAACATCTGAAACCTGGCGGCTCCAAGCGGCACACATCTGTCACCTCGCATGTCACCCCAGGCTGGCTAGTCAGTGCAGTGCGGCTGCTCCTCCCCAGGCTCCCGCAGAGCCTGGTCCCTGTCCTGGCTCCTAGAGGTGCCCGCAGCCCCCCCTCCAACTGCAGAGCTGGCGTGCAGCCTCCAACCCTCCCAGGCATGCGAGGGGACCCTGGGTCCTGGGTGGTCCCCGAGGGTCCATCACATTACCACGTGGAGTGACCTGTGTCACAGGAGGTGACCTGGCCTCAGGTCCCGGGGATCTGGATACAGACATCTTTGGGGGTCACGACTGTGCTCCCCACCGTGCCTGTCTTAACCCTGATTCCCACTGCACCCCTGCCTGGCACCTTGCCCGCACTCTCCTGCCCATTCTCAGGGCTCCGGGCAGCCCCATGTGTGTGACTACAGACTTGCCGCAGTCCAGACATGTGGAGAAGCAGGTCATGTCTTTTGCGGTAACACGATGTCATTTTTTTTTTTTTTTAGGCTTTTTTTTTTTTTTTGAGACAGGGTCTCACTTTGTGGTTCAGGCTGGCCCTGAGCTCAGCCTCAAACTCACATCACAGCAATGCTCCTGCCTCTGCCTCCTGAGTGCTCGGATGACAGGGGTGAGCCACCACGCCCGACACTGTGGTGTGTGGTACTGGTTGCTGCTGGGTGTGAGTCTCCACACCCAATATGGTATGTGGTTACCGGGGATCAAACCTGGTCCTTGCGCTTGCAAGACAGGCGCCGGAACCACTGAGCTAAATCCCCGGCCCTAACACGATGTCATCTTGATCCTCCAGTTGTGAGGATAGAAGCCGCTGATCGGGGTCTGGTATTTGGGAACAGCTGAGAAGCAGATGCCTTTGGGACAATGTGTGGCCCAGGCCCAGGAGGGGCTGCTCATCCTGACCTCTCTCCCCACAGAGGATGGCAGGGCCAAGCCACGGCCAGCCAAGCCCAGGGGTGATCGGAAGAAGAAGAGCTACGGGCCTCTCTCCCCGCAGCTGGCACCCCAGTCCCTGCCGTCCCCACCAGCCCCATTCCTCACTGAGGAAGCTTCGAGGCTGCCACCCCCCCTGCAGCCCCCGACTGCTGAGGAGGGTCCCCCGCTGGCGCCTCTCAATGTGGTGCCCCCTGAGATGCCTGGTGAAGAGCAGGAGGCCAAGCCGCGGCCCATCATCCCCATGCTGTACGTGGTGCCCCGGGCTTCCGAGCGCGACCGTGGGCCCCCGCCGGCCGCCCCCATGGAGCTGGCGGGGCCGGAGGATGAGGCCAAGGCCCGCGGCAGTGAGATGCAGGTAGGTGCCCTGGCCCTGACAGGCCCTCTCTGGCACCCCCTTGCCGCCCCTCTGGCCAGGGCCCCACATGGGTGTGGTCTGCCCCCAGGTCCCACCCACCTTCTCCAAGCTGAAGATGGAGATCAAGAAGAGCCGGCGCCACCCCTTGGGCCGGCCACCCACCCGCTCCCCGCTTTCGGTGGTCAAGCAGGAGGCCTCGAGTGATGAGGGTGAGCAGCCCCCCTCCATTCCTAGCCTGGGGTCTTGCTGGACACAGCTGAAGTGCCGTGGGCACCGTCCCGTGCCGGGGCAGCTCGGTACCCTTTCCTGTGTGCAGGCTGGGGCTGGAAGACAGTACCCTCAGCCTTCCGGTGCCCTGTGCCCCCATTGCCCATGGCCTGCAGGCCTGCCAGGCCCCCACTGCGCCCTCTCTGGGCTGGGTCAGCTGGGGCTCCCATTGCCCCGAGTCTGCAGCACTGCGCGTGGGCCCATGCCAGTGACCCATGGCAGCAGTGTGGCCACAGCTGTCCTGGGCACAGTGAGAGGAGGCAGAGCGTGTGGCGCAGCTCCAGGCTCCTGCTCCTCCGAGGCAGAGGAGGTCAGTGGCCTCTGTCAGTTTGCAGGCCTCAGGCTGCCCGAGATCATGCAGGGAGGCTGGCTAGAGAACAACCTCGGGGTCACCCGCCCGTCCTGCTCCCGGCCACCAGAGTGGCCCAGACAAGCAGCCTGCGCTGGCCCTGGCTGCCTGAGAAGCCTGCTGCGTGGAATTCCCAGCCGGCTGCAGCCCCTACTTGAGCTTCGTGCCCTGTCTGCAAAGCTCGCAGATGGCATCTCTCGTCCTGGGTCTGCCTGGAGGATCGGGAGTGGGTTTCTAAAAGTTTTTCGGGTGGATGGTCCAGGTGTGGCCCTGCGGCCACCTCAGAGCGGGACTTCTTCCAGAAAGTGTCTCCAGGGCCTCTGAGGGCTGGCACTGCTCTGCTCTACACTCTATGGCACCTGAGGTCTGTGGCACAGACCCCCAAGTCCCTGGCTCGAATGGGCTGCTCAGTGCCTTGCCAGGGCTGTGGCAGCCGGACCCCAGGCCCAGAAGCAGCCTGCCTCTCTCCCAGGCCCTCCAGTGACCCAGGTCCAGCATACCATGGACTGTGTGGAGGGGAGGGAGCCGCAGGAAGGAGCCCTCTTCCTGGGGACACCACTCTGCATCTGTAAGACGTCAGAGGGGTGCGGGAACTCGGGGCCTGCTGACTGGTCACTGGACCGAGTCCACCGGGGACAGTGGGCAGGAGGATGCATGTGGCTCGGCCTCGCGAGCTCTGGTTGCCAGGGGTCATGCAGCTGATGCTCAGTCTCTGGGCCAGGAGCCATCTGTGGGGCTGTGGCAGGACTTGAGGGGAGAGAAGGTGCCCGTGTCTCCGAGTTGCCGGCCAGGGCACAGGCAGGCTCCATGGTACTTTCATGGGTCCTTGGCCTGCAGGGTCCCAGCCACTTGGCCACTGTACATGCCTGGGGAGGCCCTGGAGAGAGGGGCTTGGCCGCTGTTGGCACCCCAGGCCTCCGGAAGGGCAGCGTGCGGGCTGGGGCAGGCGTGGGCTCACTGAGCTGCTGCCCTTCCAGAAGCCCTGCCCCTCCCCGGCGGAGAGGAGGACGTGAGCGACCCCGGAGCCCTGCGGTCGCTGCTGTCTCTGCAGTGGAAGAGCAAGGCGGCCAGCTTCCAGGCGGAGCGCAAGTTCAACGCAGCCGCTGCACTCTCTGAGCCCTACTGCGCCATCTGCAGCCTCTTCTACCCCTACAGCCAGGTGGGCACAGCGCTGGGCGGGGCCGGCACCGCCCTCTCCACGGAGGCGTGCTGGCCAGGAAGGCAGTTCCCTGCCTGCTGTGCAGCCCTGAGCCTCGTCCTGTGCCTGGCGTTTCCTGGCTCACTGTGCCCTGTCGCCTGGGTTGAGAACTGGGGTTCTGCTCCCATCCCGTCCGGTGCCATCAGCCGCCAGGATTCCCCTCTTTCTCTTCTTAAAACTTGTTTGAGGGCTAGAGATTTAGCTCAGGGTCTCCAGGGCCGTCTTGCAAGCACAAGGTCTCAAGTTGGATCCTTGGTACAAAAATAATTTTTTTTTTTAGAGAAAAGATCTCATTAAGTCGCCCCAGCTGGGCTCAGACTTGTACTCTCCTGCTTCAGCCTCCCAGATAGTGAGGTGACAGCTGTGCGTCACCCTGTGCAGTCTGGCTTTTCCTCTTAACTCTGCACCCTTCCCAGGCTCTGTGCCAGGGGCCGGAACCACGTGTCGTGCCCTGCATCCAGCCCTGGGAGGCAGCGTGGTGGGCTGGGTGCGTGCCCTGTGGCAGCGTGGCTCTCCCCAGGCCCTGCCACTGCATCCAAACCAGACGTGATTTCCAGCAGAGCCGTCACACCGAAGAGCATGGTGACCACCCTGAGTGGATCACAGGGCCGGGGTGTGGCTGCCGCATGGGGACTGGGCACAGCTGGGTGCCCGGGAGGGGTGTGCAGGTTCCCGACCTGGGTGTGAGGCCTCTGCCCTCGCTGAAGGTACCCTCCGCCCCACAGTCCCTGCAGACAGAGAAGGAGGCGGCCTTGGCCTCTGTCACCGAGGGCCCCTCGGCCCCGCCGCCTTCCAGGTATGGCCAGAAGACGCGGCCCCTCATCCCCGAGATGTGCTTTACCTCCAGCGGGGAGAACACGGAGCCGCTCC
Source organism: Petromus typicus (assembly GCA_004026965.1). NCBI lineage: Eukaryota > Metazoa > Chordata > Mammalia > Rodentia > Petromuridae > Petromus > Petromus typicus. The sequence continues at coordinate 6,710 of PVIR01037865.1, forward strand.
CCGCCAACTCCTGTGTGGGTGACGATGGCACCAGCCCGCTGATCGCCTGCGCCAAGTGCTGCCTGCAGGTCCATGCCAGTGAGTGCCACCGTGTAGCGGGGTCAGGGGGGTCTGGTCCCGTCCCTGCGTCTCTACCACCCCTCCTGGCATGGGCACAGGCAGAGGCGAGAAGGTGGATACCACCCTCTTGGGAGGAGAGAGCTGTCTGGGTTGGAGCCTCCCGCGGCTCCCAGGAGCGCTGGCTCCTGGCCGGGAGGGTGTGGGCCACTCTTGGGCAGATGGGCTTCAAGGAGGAGGGCGTCCCAGGCCCCCAGCCAGAGCAGCGAGGGCCCTGCACTACACCCTGGGCCCAGTCACCCTGTCCGCTCCCGAGTCCAGAGCCACACACCACAGCAGGCTGACGGCGGCTCTCCCCGGGCCTGGGGTGCAGACACCTGTGGGTCCAGTGTCCGTGGTCTCTGTCTCACAGGCTGCTATGGTGTTCGCCCGGAGCTGGTCAAGGACGGCTGGACATGTTCGCGGTGTGCAGCCCACGCCTGGACAGCGGTAAGTGGCCCCTGCAGCGGGAGGGGTCGGGCTGTGCGCACCTGGCTGCTGGGTGGGCGCAGCCTCACCCGGCTCTCCCCGCCCTGCAGGAGTGCTGCCTGTGCAATCTCCGGGGTGGCGCGCTGCAGAAGACCACTGAGCGGAGGTGGGTGGAGCTGCCCTGCTGGGTGGGGGCAGGGGAGGGCGGCCTGCTAGAGTCCCGCTCCCCTCACCTGCAGGTGGATCCACGTCATCTGCGCCATCGCGGTCCCGGAGGTGCGGTTCCTGAACGTGATCGAGCGCCACCCCGTGGACATCAGTGGCATCCCCGAGCAGCGGTGGAAGCTGGTAGGTCAGAGGCCTGGTCCACCCTGCAAGCCTGCCTCACGGGGCAGGGTCTGACGGTGCTGTGTCAGTGGGGAGCGGCCACAGGCTGCGGTGCTGGCCCTGTAGGCTTGGGGCTCTCTCCTCAGACGCCAGGTACGGGAGTCACACGGTGACCCCTGCGTCCCTGCTCAGAGCCGCCCTGTGTTCCACACGGTGCCAGCAGCTGGGACAGCGGTGCTTTTCACTCGCACTGCAGGTGCATCCTGGTGCCTGACCCCTGCTCTTTTCAGCTCCTGCCCTGTTTATACCCCTAGCAAGAGGCCAGGTAGTGCTTGGCCTTTGTGGTCCTGGCGGTGGAGCCCAGGGCCTCCTGCATGGTAGGCAAGCCCTCTCCACTGAGCCGCACCCTGGCCCTTTTACTACTTGTTAAGTTGCCCAGTCTGAGCTGCAACTTGAGATCCCCCTGCCTCAGCCTTGCGAGTAGCTGGAGTGACAGGTGTGTGTCCCAGAACCAGTTCAGATGTTTTCCTTTGAGGGCCAGTGCTCTGTCCTCCAGAGGAACTACGTCTTCTTCGACCGTCCCTCCACCGGTGGCTCTTGGGGAGCTTCGTGAGCAGCCCCACGGGGGCGGGGTGATGTGCCTGACAGTGGACTGTGAATTCCCTGCTGCAGTCGCTTTGGTTTGGTTTTCTGGGACAGCTCCACAGTGTTCCCGTGTGGGCTGCGTGGCTCCAGTTGCAGCACCGCAGCAGTTCCCTGCTGGCCCCTCGTGGCCCCGGCCCGCCCTCCCCCACGCAGAGTGGCGCCAGCGCCTTCTCATCTTCCTGCCGTCTGTCAGAGGGGTCTCTGGAGAAATGTCTGCCCGCTTTGTCGTTGGCCTCCTGGGGTTTGTGCTGCTGAGCTGAGGGCTTTCCGTCCCTAGCCCATCCTTGGGCTGCCCGGCCCCTCTGTAGCAGCTTCCTCTGCCGTCTTGTGAGGTCGCTTGGTGGACAGCTCGAGGAGCAGGCCTGGGCCGCTGGTGTCTGGCCTCTCTGTGCACCCGCCCGCCTGCCCCCTGGCCTGCTGCTTCCAGCCTCCGCACCACACGCCCGAGCCCTGGGGTGGGCCCGTTTGCCAGTGTGTGGCCGCCAGCCCGGCCGGCATGGATGGCAGCTCAGGCCAGCCGCTGACGCCTGCACAGTGGCAGCGCCTCAGTCCACAGGCGCAGGCTTTTGGAAAAGGCCTCGTTACTCAGGGAGGGAGGGCGCGGCGGGCGCGGGTGATGAATCCTCGCTCCAGACGCTTTATGGATCTGCTGACATCTCCGGCGAGCAGCCTCTTCACCGCGCACTTGTAACAATGAATTAAAGATCCTTTTACACCGGCCCGCATGTCCTGCTTAATGGGGCCATGCGGAAACTCACTGAACTCCCGCCCACCCAGCCCGCCTGCTCTGGGGACCATGGCGGTGCCAGTGGCTGGCTATGGCAGAAGACGCAGGAAGTAGGGCTGTGAAGGACACTGGGGCCAGGCACATGGAGCCGGCCGTGCCCGCTCTGCGCAGGGCAGGGTCCTGGCAGAAAGGACTCCTGCTGTGCCCAAGGACATGAGCCCCTGGGCAGCTCCTGGGCTGTCTCCAGGCCAGGCAGGGGCTGGTCTAGGGCACCCTCCGTGCATCCAGCATGCCAGGCTTCCAGGTTGGCCGTACATCACGCCAGCCCCTGCGACAGGCACTGGGTATTGACAGTCTAATAACGAGCTCTCATGGCCATCGATCTGCCGTGCTCTGCTGCAGCCGTGCTTATCTGGCCTTTGAACACAGTTTAAAGAGCGATAGGCCTACTTAGTGAGCGCCTCGGGTGATGGCCACCCAGGCTGGGCCCGGGCCTGCGCATGAGCATGGAGGCCGCCGCCCTGCTCCAGCTGACTGCGGGCCCTCGTTCTGGCCGGTTGGTGCTGGGCGCCTGCCCTGCTCTGAGCCGCACCCCGGCCCGGCTTGCTTGCCCAACCTACAGCGGACGGGATTTAGGATGTTTATAGCTGCAGCCTCCGCTACTAAATCTGGGCTGTCCCTCACCCCAAAGGAAGCTCCAGCCGTCCCCATAGCAGTGCCCTGTACCCTGTGCACCGCAAGTCTACTTCCTGTCCCTGGAGCCCACGCTGTGTCCTCCGCGCCTGGCGTTTCTCGCTGAGCGTAGTGTCCTCAGGGTCCACCCACACCGTGGCACGTCGCATCCTCGCCCCCGCCCGGCCGAGTGGTGCCCAGTGCGGGGCCCTGCTGTGGACACTGGCGGTCTGCCTTCTTCTCGGAGTGCCTCTCCGGTTTGCCCCTTATTCTGGGGCTCCTGGGGCCCTATTCCCCAGCCTGCTCCAGGGCCAGGCAGATCCCGGAGTGGTGGTGGGGCTCCTCCTAGGCCGGTGGGGGATCAGGGTGTCAGGAGGGCCGTCAGGCCCCGGGTACAGTGACCCTGTGCCCCACAGAAGTGCGTGTACTGCCGCAAGCGCATGAAGAGGGTGTCGGGCGCCTGCATCCAGTGCTCCTTTGAGCGCTGCTCCACCTCCTTCCACGTGACGTGTGCGCGAGCTGCCGGGGCCCTGCTGGAGCCCGACGACTGGCCCTACGCCGTGTCCATCACCTGCCTCAAGCACAGGGCAGGTGGCCATGCCGTGAGTCTCCTTTGCCCCGCCCCGCCCCGCCCCCTGAGCCCGCCCTGCCCGCCCCGCCCCCCACTAACCTGCCCCGCCCCCCAGGCGCAGGCCCTCAGGGCCGTGTCCCTAGGCCAGGTGGTCATCACCAAGAACCGCAACGGGCTCTACTACCGCTGCCGCGTCATCGGCACCACCACGCAGGTCTTCTACGAGGTGAACTTTGACGACGGCTCCTACAGCGACAACTTGTACCCCGAGAGCATCACGGTGAGGGAGAGGTCGGGCGTGGTGGGGTCTGTGGGTGTGGTCGGCCCGCGGCCGGCGGCCTCCTGGGCACACAGGCACAGCCAGGGCAGGGTGGCCCCTCACGTCCCGCCTGCTGCCTGCAGAGTAGAGACTGCGTGCGGCTGGGGCCCCCGGCCGAGGGCGAGCTGGTGGAGCTCCGGTGGGCGGACGGCAACGTCTACAAGGCCAAGTTCATCTCCTCCGTGACGAGTCACATCTATCAGGTGAGGAGGCTGCCACTTTGGCCGCCGGGGCCTCCTGGCCTGGCGAGCTCGTCCTCTGTGCCCCTTTGGGAAGCCTCACTGTGCATGGGCGGAGCCGGGCTGAGCAGGCTGCAGTGACCTGCACCACCCGGGCCTTGTGAAGTGCTCTGTGCCCTGCTTCCGAGCCAGGTCCCTCTGCGTGCCCTGTGGGCCCTGTTTCCAGTGTCTCCCCGGGTGACATCGCTGTCCTTTTCTGTGTCCCTGCCCCAGCGTGCCGAGTAGAACGTGTCGTGACCCGGCCCACATGTCCCACCAGGCTCGGGGCAGTGGAGCATGGCCTCGAGGGGCTGAGGAGCGAGCGGGTGGGTGCAGCGCAGCGGCTGGCACCTGCTGAGAGTGCTGGGTCCCGGGTTCAACACCTCGACGCTGCAGCAGAGCAGGAGCAGGGGGAGCAGAGTGGCCTCACGGAGGGAGCCAAGGCTGCCGCTGGGAGTGGCATCGTGCCCACAGCAGCCGCCATCCTGTGTGGCCCTCGTCGCCCTCCTCCAGCCTTGCTCCTGTGAGGAGCTCGTGTGCAGTCCCGGGAGGGTTGTCCACACTGTATAGGGCTTAGACGAAGGGCGAGGGGTCAGTTTGCATCTGGAGCCTGGCCAGGGGTTGCCAGGGCAGAGGATCCTGACAGCGAGGCCTCAGGGGCGCTCCCGACTCGGCCGGACTCTGCCCACAGCCGCAGACCCCAGGCAGCCAGGGTGCAAGGTGCTGTGGAAGGCGGGGCTGCTGGGCACTCCGGGCTCCACTCCTCTGCCCAGCTCATGCCCCCTGATGGCACCGGCCCTGTGGCCTCCTGCAGGAGTGGCCCAGCCCGACAGTGGCCCGTGAGCCCTGGGGCCGGGCCACGGGAGGGTTCTCACGGAACCCCGTGCAGTTACCTGTGGGGCGTATGGCTGGCCCAGAAGGCTAGGAACTTGCCTAAAAATGGCTCTCCGAGGGGGACACAGGAGATCTGCCCGTTGTGCCTGCCGTTCTCTGGCCGGGCCTCAGGCACACGGCCCGTGCTCATCTCAGCGCCCACCAGGGCCCTCCCCACTCAGCCTGGCCACTTTCGGCTGGCCTGGCTGTCTCTGGCCCCTCCTCGCAGCTGCCTGCGGGTGGCTGGTGTCATCACTGTTGGCACCTGGGGCCGGGGCAGCAGGGCCTGAGAACCGTGTCACTGGCAGGTGGAATTCGAGGATGGGTCCCAGCTGACGGTGAAGCGCGGGGACATCTTTACCCTGGAGGAGGAGCTGCCCAAGAGGGTACGGTCCCGGCTGGTGAGTGTCGCCAGTGCCTGGCTGGGATGTGGTGTCTGCAGACGGTCCGCCAATCCTGATCAGCTGTCCACCTGGGAGGGCCTTCTCCTGCCCTGCTTGTCCCTAACATGAGGGAGGGCACAGCAGGGCGGCGCGGGACCTGGGGGCATGCCTCCTGCTCTGAGTGGGGTCGGGGTCAGGTGGCCCACGAGGACTGTGTCCAAGCTGACCTCGTGCCCCTTGGTCTCTGCAGTCACTGAGCACAGGGGCGCCGCAGGAAGCCAGCTTTGTGGGCGAGGAGGTGAAGGCCGCGAAGCGCCCACGAGTGGGTGCCCCGCTCACTGCCACTGCCCCTGCCACTGAGGACTCAGGACGCAGCCCAGACTACCTGGCCTTCGGGGAGAGCCTCCTGCAGGCTCAGGCACAGGCGCAGGCCCGGCCCAGGGCCCCCTTCTAGGACGCCGCCACCAGCCACCCTCAGCCCTATGAGGCAGGCGCCATCAAGGTCCGCTGGGCCGTGGCCGCCTCCACGCTGCGGGTGCCCCTGCCCAAGGGCCAGGAGCAAGGGCCGGTGCGGCCCGGACTCAGGGAGCAAGACCCCAGGCCTGCCGCCTGCACCCACATTCAGACCCTCGCCCTGTTCTTCTCCTAAAGGTGCTACCGCCCGCCGCCCGCCGAGCAACCCGGACGGGCCTGTGTACATAGCCGCCTTTGTGAGGTTCTTTCTATAAATAAGTATTGTTTAAAAAATTAAGAAAACTGGGAAGCAGAGAACAGGCAGAGCCCTCGAAGTTGTTTTTCTAGATCTGTGGCTTTAAAGGCAACGTGTTCCCCTCTGCAGCTCCGAGGCCGGGACGAGCTGTCCCCGCGTCCCTGTCCATACAGGGCGTTTAAGCCCCAGTGTCCACCGAGCAGGCCGGGAGGGGTGCTATGCCACCGCCTCTCAGTGACCTGGGCAGCCTGGAGGGCACAGAGGGGCAGGGTGCTGGCACCACGCGAGACCAGCTTGCTGTCGCCATGCCCTGCCCGCCTGGCAGCCCAGGTGCCTGCTGTCTCCACACTCTCCACGTGGCCGTGCCCAGGATCCCGGAGCCGCCTCTGGTCAGCTCAGATCTTTGCAAATAAACGGTCGCCCCTGGTTTACTCCAGTTCTGTTCATCCTGGGAATCATTCCTCAGCCGAGGCAGGGACAGGTGTCCGTGGGTGTGTGGCCGGTGCCCTCTGGCTTGTCATGTGTGGTGGCATCTGGGTCCCGGGAGCAGGGAGCCTGAGAAGATGAGGATGCAGGCCGGCCAGGCCCTCGAGGTGGCCCAGGTCTGCCTGTGTCAGATACAGACAAGGCCTGGAGTTCTGGGACAACCTCTGTCCCTGTGCCCAGGTGCCAGCATGGTGACTCGGGATGCACATATCTGAGAGAGGGCCCTGCCATGGGCTGGAAGGGCAGGCTGCTCAGGGTGGCCGGCCTGGCGACGAAGAGCCTTGAGGAGCAGGCCAGACCTCACCCTTGCCATCCCTGCCGCCCTGCACGACTGCTCCTGGGACCAGATCGCCCGCTGTGCCTGGAGGTTTATGGTGTGCCCAGCGCCTGCCAGGAGGAGCAGACAGGCGCCCCGAGCTGTGGGGCAGAACCGGAGGCAGCGATGACCAGTGAGCCCAGGTCCCTCTGCATTTAGCTGCCGCCTGCGTGGTGCCATCACTGTCGTGTGTGGTCTGGAAATGCTATTTACATTGTAAGAGAAGGAAGAGGCGGGCAGGTGCCCAGGCCAGCCAGACCCTGGGCGCCAGGTGGGCGGTGCCCCTGCCCTGCAAGACCCGCCTGTGCCCTGGCTCCAAACATGACAGCCCCATCCTCGCCGGGGAGGACAGGTGGACAGATGGACGTGCTGTATTTTGCCTGACTTTCCTGCCTCAAGGCCCATGATCAATTAAAGGCTCATGAGTATGTGGACCTTCTGCCAGTGTTGTTGGAAGTGTCTTCACTCTCGGGCGTGGGGGACAGCTGGTCCAGGAGGGGCCAGGGGCAGCGAGGGGCCAGTGTGGCTGGAGCAGAGGGAGTCAGGCGGGCAGACAGGCAGACAGACGGGAGGGGAGGGGATGGGCAGGTGGTGCAGGGCCTGTGCGCTGTGGGGAGGACCTGGGCTCTGGCCCAGGGGAGGTGAGAGCCGAGGGGGGCAGAGGGCAGAGGGCAGGGGGGGAGGACCTGACCCAGGGCCCTCTGCCAGCTGTGGGGAAGTCCGGCTGTGAGCGGCGGGTCGGGTGGAGAGTGCTGGCTGGACCAGGTGGGTGCGGAGCAGCGGTCCGTGGGGGCAAAGCTGGCCCGGTGAGGGGTGGAGAGGACTCTGGACAGCCATGTGATGTCACCGCCATGGAAGATGCCCAGGGTGTTACGGGCACCAGGTGTGTAGAGCTGCCCAGGCTGCACCCATGCGCTGCCCTGGTGGGGAGGGGACCAGGACTGGGCTTCGGTGCCTGCTGTCAGAGCGGGTGCGTGGGGAGCTCCGTGGCCGTCAGTGACGCTGTGGGGCCGAGACTCCCGCTGTGCAGTGACGCCCGCTTTGCCCCAGTCTGAGTCCCTGGGAGACTCGGAGTCCCTGGGAGACTCGGTGTCCCTGTCTTCTGCCGTTTGGGGGCTCTGGCCCGCTGGGGCTGGGCCACAGGCAGTGCGAGGCCGCAGGAAGTGGGCAGGGGAGGCCCAGGCCCGGAGGCCGCAATCCTCAGAAAGGTTTGTCTGTGGCCCTGGCAGATGTGGGCAGATGCAATGTCTGTGCCCACATGGGTCCCGCCCAGTGAACTGAGGGACGCAGCGTCCTGTGCCCCGACCCCAGAGTCGCATCCTCCCTGTGCACTCTCGAGCAGCGTCACACTCGGACTCCACACGGACAGCCCTGCATCGCCATGGGGCTCGGAAATACCA